>NQII01005600.1:109735-155277 GCA_002778355.1 Clitarchus hookeri
CACACACCACAATACAGACGAAAGCTGCGACATGTTCGCAATATCTGCTGTTACCCTCACTTGTCACACACCACAATACAGACGAAAGCTGCGACACGTTCGCAATATCTGCTGTTACCCTCACTTGTCACACACCACAATACAGACGAAAGCTGCGACATGTTCGCAATATCTGCTGTTACCCTCACTTGTCACACACCACAATACAGACGAAAGCTGCGACACGTTCGCAATATCTGCTGTTTCATCTGGGATTAATGGCACAAAAGGAGTCAGTCTAATTTGTGCTTTAATTTCCCTCACCATCAACTCGGCGACACTTTATATAATGTAATTTTGTGAGAGTTTGTGTTTGTGAGCAGCTTTATGAAAATTGTTCATGTGACTAAAGCCGCTTTTATCCCATACCCATTTCTCCAATGTAAACATTAAACGTAGCCAACAATATAATTCTAAATTCAATTAACATCCTGTAAGCCATTTGTGGGAGCTGTAAAAATCAACCTTTAAATGTCTTCTGCACTGCACACCGCTTGATTTTGCATTTGTTACAATGCAAATACATGTCTGGTGTCGGCCAATCCCGTAGAATTAAATATATTTTTCTCTTCAAAACTCTTTGCACCAAAATATGACCTGAGCAATTCTCCTACCGCGCAGTCGCATATCTTCACCTGCTTGTCTCTGTCTGCTGTCATCTCTCCTTCCCCCACCGAGCTTCCTGCTGCCACACCTTCCTCCCGCGTCCCGCCTGTGGTCAACTACAATGCCTCTGCTCACAGCGCCCGCAGAAGTCGTTCTTAGTTCCCTTGGAAAGGCGAGTAGGGCTGATACGCTCAGCATGGCTATGTCATATTTCTACAATTTACCTTTTTCTTTTGTCACTGAGAAACTGGAAATGAGGTGAAACATAACGAGTAAATGTAGCAGTTAAAAATATTACCGAAATCAACTTTCAAACTAGCTTTATCTTTTACATAAAAACTCGCGATTACCGGGCTGCTGGCTTGGTTTCCTATTCCCGCTGATGGGTGTGCTCAGAAATACCCGTTGGTGGAGGGTAAAGGGGAGGCTGTTCACGGAAAAGCTCGAGGCCGAAGAGGGAGGCGAGCTTGAAAGTGATGGTGCTGGCCACACGAGTTGGCAGGGGAGAAGAGTCACTGTGTAACTAAAAACCAAGAGAGAGGGAGGCCAAGGAGGTGGAAAAGAACTTGCGGGAAGGGAAATAATCCGTGGCAGTGCAACCAAAGTAGTAGGAAAAACTTTATGGAAGTAGTATATGTGACCGCGCATCATTTACAAGGCGAGTCACAAAATTATTTGTTTTATTCTATATATATATTTTAGTAGCGAACTAATGGTTCCCTTGGTTCCATGGAATATTCGCCCCTGATATAAAGTCATACCATCATTTTCTCTACACCCAAACAATCAATAAATTGGTTCTCTCATGGCAAGATAATAAAATACTTATTGAAGATGATGGGATACATACAGTGCCATATGGTTACATTGATTGAACAATTTTTACTTGAATTGTTTTAAACTGTTTTGGACCAGATAACGAATGTATGCNTAGTAGCGAACTAATGGTTCCCTTGGTTCCATGGAATATTCGCCCCTGATATAAAGTCATACCATCATTTTCTCTGCACCCAAACAATCAATAAATTGGTTCTCTCATGGCAAGATAATAAAATACTTATTGAAGATGATGGGATACATACAGTTCCATATGGTTACATTGATTGAACAATTTTTACTTGAATTGTTTTAAACTGTTTTGGACCAGATAACGAATGTATGCNCCATATGGTTACATTGATTGAACAATTTTTACTTGAATTGTTTTAAACTGTTTTGGACCAGATAACGAATGTATGCAATGATTACAGGAATAGTGATAAATGATCGAATACTTTTTCCCAGCAGCACACTGTAGTCTGTGCAAGGCATCATCTTGTCAGGTGTGATGCTGATGTATTCTGGAATCCTGTTTTTGGTTTTATCTGATGTGACTACTATTCCANCATCATCTTGTCAGGTGTGATGCTGATGTATTCTGGAATCCTGTTTTTGGTTTTATCTGATGTGACTACTATTCCACTTCCACAATTTTTTTTTTCATGTGTACTTGTGCACAAGGATTTGACGTCTATGTTGAGCCTCCGACCTGGGGTTANCTTCCACAATTTTTTTTTTCATGTGTACTTGTGCACAAGGATTTGACGTCTATGTTGAGCCTCCGACCTGGGGTTAATAGCTGTTTCCTGAGGGGTTTCAACACTTATCCTGAGTTGTGAACGTGGAATGGTATTCATGTCAGACATGCGCTGCANATCCTGAGTTGTGAACGTGGAATGGTATTCATGTCAGACATGCGCTGCAGTATCCGGTGGTAGTATCGTACTTGCTTTTCTTCTTCGTTTATGCACTATCCCCAAATTCTCTTTTTTCCTCTAACTATCCATCTATACTCTTATTCTATTGCTTTTGGGTTTATGTGCATTCGTTTATCGCTTTGACTTTTTGTAGGTGGGAAGTTTTCTTTTTTCAGCCTCGTAAGCCACCAGCGCACTATGCTTCAAGCATCACTAGTGATTTTATAGCATATATATTTATCTGAATATATATAACTGAAATCTCAGTAGTGTTTGCTGGTGTAGTATACTGCCCTTGGTCCCAAGTCTAAGGAGTCGTGCCCTTAACAGCTGTGCGGACGATAAAGTGTGAGGTCGAGGTGGAAGACATTAACTTCCAGAAAATCTACCTCAAAACCATAGCGGAAATTTTTTTTTACATTACAAAATACATATGAAGATATTTTTTAATATAATGGAAATCATGATTATCATATTTGACAAATTGGCTGGTTAGTTCTTGTAATTACTTATTACATGCTTTCCTCCTCCTCCTATTTCTCCTCCTACTCCTCATACATATAAAAATTTTTTTTTAATGTAATGAATATTTAATAAATCATAATCAATCCACCCATAGCATGTCGTTAATTGTCTTAGGCCAATATGGCATTTAATAATATTAATTGTAATAACATTTTATTAAAAAATATATATATAAGTTCCAAATGGCGATGGAAGGGTTGTGTGTGCACGGCATTTAAAATCCAACTCTCCAGACTGCTCTGATAGCCGAGCAGTCTAAGCCGTCGTCTACATGTCGATCCAAGATTCGGCAGTTCGATCCCACACTCCTCCAGATAAATTTTTAGAGCTATCAAAATAAAAGCGCTCCTAGATGTCACTCGGCGACTTAAAATTCCAGAATCACAGATGGTGGTCGAGCACAGGCGAGAGATGCGCACTCTAGTGTGTCGTTCATCGACTTAGGTGAGGGAACTACATAGATGATAGCCAACAGGTGATGATATCCAGAATGGCTGCCTACAGCAGACAAACAAGATGGTGGTCGAATGGAGGTGAGAGATGTACATGTGACAGATGTGCGCTCTGGCAGGCAGTAAGGTAAGCAGCAGACGAAACAAGATGGCTTCCTACACCAGACGACATCCAAGATGATGGTCAGANTGGCAGGCAGTAAGGTAAGCAGCAGACGAAACAAGATGGCTTCCTACACCAGACGACATCCAAGATGATGGTCAGAGGTGATGACAGGTGGGAAGGAATGATAGAGCATGAAGTAATGGTGATGTCATAGGGGCAATGATATCATAGGTGGTGGTGATGTTATAGGGGTGGTGATGTCATAGAAGATGTAGACACAATACAAGATGGAATGATGACGTCATACAATATAGCGACAGTGACGTCATCCAAGATGGCCGACCACGAGTTCTAAATCCTTAATCCTCACACCACCACCAGTTGAGCCAGAACCCCCTATATCCTACTACTGCCAGAGAAGTCGTTTAATGAATTGTTTCTTTTTTAAGTAACTATAGTGAAACAAACACATTTTCTGGGCACCAGTTTGGATTAAAATTGGCAGAAACGTTTCCTTTCTTTTTATAAAGTATGTAAAAAAAAGAAAAAAGCATATAAGGTGCATCATTGCAAATACCTCTTTGCCCGGCTAAGCTGGTACAATGATATTTCCACACTGGATGTAAATAAAGAGAGCCAACTGTCAGTAATATAAAATATCGAACAACACAAATGATCATTTGACAAACAACAACAAAAAATCTGATTAATTATACAACTATTGGCTGTTTCCTCGCACTTACATCATTATTGTTGTTTGCTTTTTCCCCATTAAATTCCTCCAGTTCTTCAGCTTAATTTTTCACTATTACTGTTTATCTTCTCGAATTGCTCTTTTAACTGTCAGTGTGATACGAAACTTGGTAACTTACTGACTCGGGCTGTGTGTAGTGTGAGCCACGGTTGCAGAGTCATGCATGGCAAGGCGAGTGCACGCAAACATGCGTCTGCCTTGAGATCTGACGCCTCCGGACCCAAACTACCATCAAGTAGATAGCTATCCATTTCCTCAAAGTAAAACGAAAAATTGAGGCATCTTTACAACCAATGTTTTAACACGCATCGTTTACTTAAGTCAAGGATATTTCTATTATAGCAAAATTGTACAGTTCTATGTATTGCCGTTTGCAATAAGTTGCTAACACTCGTCATTAAAAAGTTTCAACATTATTCATTCTTGTTTCTGCCTAATTTTTTCCATAATAGAAATATACGCAGTTACAGTAACTCAGAAAGACGATGCGCCCACTCAANTGGCAGGCAGTAAGGTAAGCAGCAGACGAAACAAGATGGCTTCCTACACCAGACGACATCCAAGATGATGGTCAGGGGTGATGACAGGTGGGAAGGAATGATAGAGCATGAAGTATTGGTGATGTCATAGGGGCAGTGATATCATAGCTGGTGGTGATGTTATAGGGGTGGTGATGTCATAGAAGATGTAGACACAATACAAGATGGTCATGATGACGTCATACAATATAGCGACAGTGACGTCATCCAAGATGGCCTACCACGAGTTCTAAATCCTTAATCCTCACACCACCACCAGTTGAGCCAGAACCCCCTATATCCTACTACTGTCAGAGAAGTCGTTTAATGAATTGTTTCTTTTTTAAGTAACTATAGTGAAACAAACACATTTTCTCGGCACCAGTTTGGATTAAAATTGGCAGAAACGTTTCCTTTCTTTTTAGAAAGTATGTAAAAAAAAGAAAAAAGCATATAAGGTGCATCATTGCAAATACCTCTTTGCCCGGCTAAGCTGGTACAATGATATTTCCACACTGGATGTAAATAAAGAGAGCCAACTGTCAGTAATATAAAATATCGAACAACACAAATGATCATTTGACAAACAACAACAAAAAATCTGATTAATTATACAACTATTGGCTGTTTCCTCGCACTTACATCATTATTGTTGTTTGCTTTTTCCCCATTAAATTCCTCCAGTTCTTCAGCTTAATTTTTCACTATTACTGTTTATCTTCTCGAATTGCTCTTTTAACTGTCAGTGTGATACGAAACTTGGTAACTTACTGACTCGGGCTGTGTGTAGTGTGAGCCACGGTTGCAGAGTCATGCATGGCAAGGCGAGTGCACGCAAACATGCGTCTGCCTTGAGATCTGACGCCTCCGGACCCAAACTACCATCAAGTAGCTAGCTGTCCATTTCCTCAAAGTAAAACGAAAAATTGAGGCATCTTTACAACCAATGTTTTAACACGCATCGTTTACTTAAGTCAAGGATATTTCTATTATAGCAAAATTGTACAGTTTTATGTATTGCCGTTTGCAATAAGTTGCTAACACTCGTCATTAAAAAGTTTCAACATTATTCATTGTTGTTTCTGCCTAATTTTTTCCATAATAGAAATATACGCAGTTACAGTAACTCAGAAAGACGATGCGCCCACTCACNTTGTTTCTGCCTAATTTTTTCCATAATAGAAATATACGCAGTTACAGTAACTCAGAAAGACGATGCGCCCACTCACGAGCATCTCATTGCGAACAGGTAGAACTGAAAAAATAAATAACCTCATTACGCATAAACATATATTCCAGACTGAGCTTGGAGTGGAATGAGAATCCTGAGTGACGCATTTCCTACATAAATAAAAAACGCGTTCAGTAGCTGAGATTGTAGGGAACGTATAACCTGAAGCCAAAATTCACTCTAAATGGGGGTACGGACTGAAATCAGGCATACAAATTTGCCATATTGTATCCTTATTGTCAAAAGTAGGGGGAGCGACTGCGTTTAAGCATGCAAGGGAGTCATTAGTGGCCTAAGGGCCATTTTATTAGCCTCTAAAGCGGTGTCGGGAGCGTGAACACTAAGTGGTGCTATCTTTTAACATTGTTAATTGTAATTCCCCCCATCCCCCTCCTTTTGGAAGGTGTGTTGTGGTTGGCTATCGCCATCCCCCAACTTCAGGAGTTTTTATGTAACTGGCCAACTAATTGGTGGGTGCCCTTTCGGCGGACAAAGAGCCAAAGCGACATTTAAGGGACTTTGAAATTTTTGAGGGTAGGCTGATGGGTGAGGGGATGAGAGGAGGGAAGGGTTCTGGTGTTGGGTGTATAGTCGGGTTCTCCTTGGTTCGAATCCCATCGAGGGTAATTAAAGGTAATTACGTTTGTAGTGGTATAGTCCTTGTTTCGAATCCCGTCTAGGCTAAATAAAGTGAAATTTTGTTTGTAGTGGCATACTCCTTGGATCGAATCCCATTCTAGGTTAATTACAACATAATCACGTTTGTACTGGCATAGTCCTTGGTTCGACACCTGTAGAGGGTAATTAGATGTAATTAGGTGTTTTTGCGGAATGAGTAATTGCATAATGAACAATTATGAGTGTAATGAGAGAGACTAAGTACATGTACTAAGAGAGTAATTACACACTAAGTACACATGTTTACCCATCGGCTGCCGAAACACAACTGAGGGTGTTGAGGGGCTCCTATGTTCGATTACTGTCGATTATTTAAAATATAATTAAATATGTTAATTAAAGTATAATTACAATTGAGCAAGTACTTGTAATTACACGTCCAACCTTTATAAGAGTCAGCAGCACAATGAACTCCAACACGGACATCGTCTTGAATAATAATAATAAATCAGACTAGTTGCGTATCGAGAGTAATAACACACAGAGAAAATATGTCGGGAGAAAGTATACGGCCGCTCAGCTCGAAGGCTGAACGCAGACCGAGTTTAAAACACTAGTATATTTCGATTATACCCCCGCCATCTTGGAAGATATTTAAGGGAGAAATATTATTTTTATTTAATGCAGTCTTCGCTAAACATTGTGTTAAAAAGACGTAACANGGAAGATATTTAAGGGAGAAATATTATTTTTATTTAATGCAGTCTTCGCTAAACATTGTGTTAAAAAGACGTAACACGAATCCCTGTTGTAAAGTTAACCTTTAATTTAAATATATTGTTTAAAAGTAATAGCCACACAATCATGCTAATATCACGTAGGAATACTTTAGCCAAGCACAAAATTCCGCGGAGTCCACGAGTACCATGGAGGGGGGGAGGGGGGCATGCCATGGCTGTCGGACGAGTGTGTTTAGATTTTTTTTGNGGAAGATATTTAAGGGAGAAATATTATTTTTATTTAATGCAGTCTTCGCTAAACATTGTGTTAAAAAGACGTAACCCGAATCCCTGTTGTAAAGTTAACCTTTAATTTAAATATATTGTTTAAAAGTAATAGCCACACAATCATGCTAATATCACGTAGGAATACTTTAGCCAAGCACAAAATTCCGTGNACGTAGGAATACTTTAGCCAAGCACAAAATTCCGTGGAGTCCACGAGTACCATGGAGGGGGGGAGGGGGGCATGCCATGGCTGTCGGACGAGTGTGTTTAGATTTTTTTTGGCACCAGGAGTAATGCGATGGTGGCGGGAGACATCAGTCGACCGGCAGACGCGGAAGAAAACACATATACGCCCTGCATATGTTGAAGGGGTAGACAGCCCTGAGGACGGACGAGGGGGCGAGCGTGGTTCCATAGAATGCTGACAGGCGCACGTAGATCGTGGCGGGAGACAGTCTGCCTTCACCCTTAGAAGAGAAAACATTTACGCTCTCAGAAGAGGTGAGAGGTGCCGCACATCGCATCGTGTAAAGATCGCCTGCATGTCAGGCGACCACATAGTTCCATATATTGCCGATGGGCGTGCTGATATCGTGGTGGGTGACCTTAGTCTGCCTTCATTTTCGCAAGAGAAAACATGTACGCTATCTGAAGGGTGGAGGGGCACACATCCCCTTCTGTATTGATCGCTTGCCGGGTGACCGAAGATACTAGTTTCGCCCCCTCCCCTCTCTAACACCACTACCAAAGATGGTTAAATGGGAGTTGTATAAAATTGCATGTCTTCGAGAGCAGTTTCGTATGAGTGTGAGTTGGTGTGTGTGTGTGAGTTGGTGTGTGTGTGTGCGTGTGTATGCATGCAGGAGAGTGCAACTATGTGAAATAATGTGTGTAAGTCCTGCCGTTAGAGTTCGCTCACACCGCCTCTCCGTGTTTCGACTCTCAGTTAGGCAAAATAAAGTAAATGCATAACATGGCCACTAAATTTGTGATCATTTACCGAAAACGATCCCAATCAAGTTTTAATTTACTAATTGTGTGATCACTGTACACAACTTACACTGGAGAGCCAAAAAAACTGGTATAGGCGTGCGTATGCAAATAACAGAGGTATGGTACCAATCAGAGTAACGCGATGCGGTCGGCAGCGCCTACATAAGACAACAAGCGTCTGGCAAAGTTGCTAGATTGGTTACTGCTACCACAATGGCAGGTTATCCAGATTTAAGTGAGTTCGAACGTGGTGTTATAGTCGGCGCACGAGAGATGGGACGTAGCATCTCCGAGGTAGCGATATAATTTGGATTTTCACGTACAACCATTTCACGAGTGTACCGTGAATATCGGGAATNGCATCTCCGAGGTAGCGATACAATTTGGATTTTCACGTACGACCATTTCACGAGTGTACCGTGAATATCGGGAATCTGGTAAAACATCAAATCTTCGACATCACTGTGGCCGGAAAAAGATCGTGAACGAACGAGACAAACGACGACTGACGAGAATCATTAAAAGTGACAGACGTGCAACCCTTTCTCAAATTGGAGCAGATTTCAATTCTGGGGCATTAACAAGTGCCAGCGTGTGAACTATTCAACGGACCATCATTGATATGGGCTTTCGGAGCCGAAGGCCTACTCGTGTACCGTTGTTGACTGCACGACACAAAGCTTTACGCCTCACCTGGGCCCACCAACACCGCCATTGGACTGTTGATGACTGGAAACACGTTGCCTGGTCTGATGAGTCTCGTTTCCAATTGTATCGGGTGGATGGACGTGTATGGGTATGGAGACATCCTAATGAAACCATGGAAACTACATGTCAACAGGGGACTCTTCAAGCTGGTGGAGGCTCTGTCATGGTATGGGGCGTGTGAAGTTGACGTGAAATGGGACCCCTGATACGTCTAGATACGACTCTGACAGGTGACAGATACATAAGCATTCTGTCAGATTACCTGCACCCATTCATGTCCATTGTGCATTATGACGGATGTGGACAATTCCAGCAGGACAATGCGACACCCCACACGTCGAGAGTTGGTACCGAGTGACTCCAGGAACACTCTTCTGAAATTAGACACTTCCATTGGCCACCTAAATCACCAGACATGAATATTATTGAGCATATCTGGGATGCCTTGCAACGTGCTGTTCAGAAGAGATCTCCACCGCCTCGCACTCCTATGGATTTGTGGACTGCCCAGCAGGATTCATGGTGTGAATTGCCTCCTGCATATCTTCATACATTAGCCGAGTCCATGCTACGTCGTCTTGCGCACTTCTGCGTGCTCGCGGGGGCCCTGCACGATATTAGGCAGGTGTACCAGTTTGTTTGGCTCCTCAGTGTACGTATATAACCATTGGTACCGAGTATAGCGGCTACACGAAGCATAGCGACCACACCAAACATACTGATCATACAGACCATACCGACCATACGGACTTTACCGGCCATACTCTATTTCGCTGATTATTTCCTGTGCCGATTATCCTTGTGTTCATGGTCGCTTGTCACGAAGCAATTATTTAACATGACCCACTCCCGTCGTTACCCCTTTAAGCAAATTCGGAGTGTTTGTCACCGTGTTCTGCGAGAATACGTTATAACAGAACTGCTTGTACTGAATCCTATCTGGCGTTTTCCTATGTTTGTGCTCGAAGAGCCGAGCAATTATTTCCTTAGAGAAATGCTTTCTTGTAGAACATGGTAAACTGCGTTATTTACTACCAAAACTTAATTGTTTGGGGGAAAAAAATTATTCTCATAAGCGAAAAGAATTTTGTTAGTCTGTTAACTGTATGGAAAGAAGATATTTTTAATAATACTATCAACCTGTTAACCCAATAGCCTTTATTTCGCCCGCTAACTGTTTTATGAGGTTTCTTCGCATTTTGTGTGGAATAATCATAAGTTCACGAGAATGATGCAAGGAAAAACTATCGATAACTGGTCAGGATTAAAGAAGGACAATGCACTGGAAAGTGTGTACACAATTTACCCACATAACACTGAGTGTTATAATCTCCATATGCTGCTACATGAGTTTCGAGACTCNAAAGTGTGTACACAATTTACCCACATAACACTGAGTGTTATAATCTCCATATGCTGCTACATGAGTTTCGAGACTCAACATTTCTCTCCGATCCGAATAATTGGAATGACGTCCTACGTCCTATGTTCCATTCCGCATACAAGGCATTTGGTTTAATCGATGATGACAAATGTTTGGTCACCAACTTAGAGGAAGCTGCTCAAGAACTATCCTATAGAGCAAACACTGAATTTTCAATCAGCTTCAGGGATCTATTATACATCTTGTTAATTTTAGGTTGCGCACTTCTCTGCAACTCCCTTTCCGCCTGCCACTCGGTGTTCACTAAGAGACTATTTCTGTATTCCTCCTAAAGATTCAGAAGGTCGGAGGGTTAACAAAATAATCAACATNTCCTCCTAAAGATTCAGAAGGTCGGAGGGTTAACAAAATAATCAACATAACTGTAAATAGCTCTAGGAGCTTGTATGCAATCTTGTAGGAATACAGAAATAGTCTCTTCGAGAACACCAAGTGGCAGGTAGACAGGGAGTTGCAGGGCAGTACGCAGCCTAAAATGAACAAGATGTTTAATAGACCCTTGAAGCTGATTGTAAATGCATGTTAGCTCTAAGAGGACGGTTCTTGCCACAGTATGGTTACCTGTCCTGGAGCAGTCTCGGACAACATTAAATATCTGAAAGAAATCAGATAGGCCCTATGACACAATCGTCTGGGTACAATTGGTGACTTATTGCGAAGATTCTCTAGCAGATGAGCAGCTCTCTATTTACAGACAGGTTTTGGGTAGCATTGACTCAGGTGCTGGGCATGTATTTTCCCTAAATGTTTCTGGTGGTGATGGAAAGACTTTTCTCATTAACTTTCCCCTGGAAAAGATTAGTAGAGACTGTGACATCGCCCCAGCTGTTACATTCTCTATCGCTTCTACACTGTTGGAGGGAGATAAAACCGCTCCCGCTGCTTTCAAGCTGCACTTCAACCTCATCCATAAAGTGATTGAAGTGAGTGAACAGNGGGAGATAAAACCGCTCCCGCTGCTTTCAAGCTGCACTTCAACCTCATCCATAAAGTGATTGAAGTGAGTGAACAGATTTGGGTGGCTCCTAACACTGATAGTTTGAGAACCGATGAGGATGAAGTAAGGTCAGTATGGAGCAGCGCCGGAATGAAATGGCAGGGAAACGGAATATTCCCGAGAAAACCCGCCGACCTGTGGCATCGTCCAACACGATTTCCATATGTGAAAATCTGGGAGCAACCCCGCCAGGAGTAGAACCCGGTTCGCCTGGGTGGGAGGCGAGCAGTCTAACCCCTACAACACCGCGGCCCCTCATCCATTATGAAACCCTCCCATGCAACATCGCCAAACAAAGTGATGTGGATAAGTTATGAGGACTATAAGCTTACTGCAAGGGATGGGAGTACCGTGGTATACAAGGGAAAATTTGAGACTCTGAGTAGAACACTCAAATGCATTAGGAGCAACGATGGAGTGAGGGGTGTAGCTACCACGCCAATCGCTGGGTACTTCAAACAGACTTTTCCTGTTAAAACGTATCGTTATTTTCACATTTATATTGGCATGTCCCTTATTATTCACGCACCTATTATATTAATTTTGTGTTTATTTGTTTTACTGGTCACGTAATTAACACCAGTAATTTTATATGTTAATAGATAATTACTTGTAGTTATCAACATTTATTGATAATTCTAATTATATGGAAATTCACAATGTTCTGAAACTGTTGAATCGGTTTCTTAGGTACAAATTGGAGTGAACATGGCTCTAGCCTACAGTTATGATATTTTCGCAATTATTTTTCGAATTTACTAGATGTTATGGATTATTTTTAAGATTGATTGTGTATGGACCATTTTTAATTTTAGGGCCAGGGAGCCGGGTGGACTCACCTTTTTAGATTTTGTATTTTGAGGAATCCGATGACGTAGTAGTGTAGGTAGATCAGGTGAGTTTGGTCTGAGAAGACGCGCGACGATTTGAAGCATACGAAGACGACTGATTTGGTGACGTCTGTGAACTGAGACAGCTTTAAATTNAGAAGACGCGCGACGATTTGAAGCATACGAAGACGACTGATTTGGTGACGTCTGTGAACTGAGACAGCTTTAAATTGTGTAAATGCTCAACACAGTGCGCTGTGCTATAATGACACCGGAAACCTGTGAGTTTCAGCAGGGAAGACGTCGAGCAGGCCACACCACATCATCCAGCGCCGAACCAGCCTGATTGCTATTGCGAGGGGAGCCGCCCACGGAGATCAACGTCTGCGGCTACAGAAATGGGAAGCAGATAAGTTGTGGTATTTTACACCAGGCAGAGGCTAATTAACTGCTCCATGTAACTAACGAGCCCAACACTTTTATATACCTGTGTACTACTTGATGTATGAATTAACTCAGTGAACCTTTAATTTTCCCTTGACATAAACTCTGATAAATATTTTACTCGACTTAAATTCAAAAGACTATGGCAAGTGTCGTTTGCTGATGACTATATGAAAGTTTCAATTTCCGAATTTTCAAGCAACTTTAATTTTTTAACTTATTATTAAACCACGCTTCAACGTCTATGCTTGGTGTTATATTTCGGCAGTAGGTTGGAAATATAATCAGTGGTCATTACGGTATGGTTAAATATATTTGGAAAGTAGAGTTGAGAAAATATAAAGGGGCTCCTTCGGAGTGTTATGTTTGTCTCATAAAACCTACTCTTTCTCAACTACAAGTATAGCCACAGGGTATTAGCCTGGCATAACTCTGTCTAGTTCCCATTCTATTCGTTGCACTGTAGTCCCTAGAGAACTCGACCTAATGAGCTAAATACGTGCATTAATAAATTGGAATCAGTAACCTCTCATTTAGAAACTCACTCACAGAAAAAATCATGAAGGTCCACTTAAAAGATTATTTCTCTGCTGGGCGATTCTCTGATTTTCTTCTCAAAATCAGAGGAGGAGAATGTCCTGAATCTGATAAAGATGGTCATGTGCAATCCTAAGTACAGTAGTGACGACATTTACAGATCTCTTAGAACTTATATACCCTGATATCTCCTACATTACACTCTAAATCTTAAACAGTGAGAATTGAGCCAAATCACTGCAAATAGGGAAAACTGAGCGGCTGATAATCAGTGCCTGATAACTAATTAGTATAATAGTTGAATGTCGAGAATTCCACTGCCATAAGTCACTTTTTTTCAGTACATTCCCTTGATTTGCCAGTCGGCAGTAGCTTATCAACTGACTTTCAGTGAATGTTATATCACTGATTGATATCACTGATTCGGGTTTAGAGTGTAGTGAGAAGTTCATGGACTGGCTGCACCAGCGTGCCATTATGTCCTCCAAGGACGACTAGCTGCGTTAATTAATAACAGTTTGCTAAAGTCGTTCGAAGGGGTAATAAATGGATTACTAATCTGTTGACACAATTGTAAAAGTGGATGATGTAGTCCATTACCCTGTGGAATTCTTTAAAAGCATCAACCCTACTGGCCTTTCACCACACAAGCTTCTTCTCAAATTTGAGGTTCCAGTACTTCGAAAATTTAGTCCGCCGAAACTCCGCAATGACACCATGCTCCCAGTGACGGCTTTGTAAAGAAAAAAATCTTAATTGATGACACAGTCTTCACTGGATGTGCGCGAGTTGGATAAGCTTTTTCAACTACACGCACACACTAAAAAAAATTATATTCAAAAGTTTTCTGTACGGCAAAGATAACCATATCTTTGATGCTGTTTTGTTTACAGGAACACGATATTACTTTAATTCAAAGAGAAGACCAAAGAAACATAGGTTTACTGTTAATAAATTATATCTTTTTCGGTTTTGTTTTTTTGGAAATATTTCCTTTATAACCAAGAAATATAACATTCTTTGAGGTGCTTCAGTTCACAGTAAAGAAAAATTCTTTCATTCCTAAGGTAACTGTTTAGCGATATTTTTTTTACCGTACATCGTATTTTTCAGTACGTAATTGTTGTCCCGAAGCAAACATTCATAAACCAATATATTTTGTAGTTATGAAACGGCAACTTAGCAAATTGGCCACCGGCAGACTTTTAATGTATAATTCTGAAGTGCAGTTATTCTCCAAATCATTAACATCAATTTTTCCCAAGGCGTGACATTATATCCTCGCCCATTTTACTAGCTAACATAAATTAATTATCAAAAATGACACTGGTCAACGTGATTTTTTTCACAAGGAAACTGAATAGCGACCCTAGTTCAGTTTTTTATGCTGAATTCAAATATGTAATCAGATATATTCCATAAGGCATAATTTTCTTGTGACAGTCATTTTCACGTAATATACTACGTAATATAGTATGACACTACTCGCTCCCTGTGAGATACAGGGCGGGTCGTAGGGTACGAGTTACCTCTCTGGCACAAACTACGGGCGCTTTGGATGTCGAGGGTTGAAACCTCGGGCAATGTTTTGTCCACTTTCCTTCTGTGGCCGTAAGGGCAAAGCTTCGTCGGGGGCGAATTTGTTTGGAGGCGGGTTGTACTCTTTCTTACCAAGATGACTGTTATCCTCTGCGACGGGGAGAGGCGGGGGGAAGCAATAACTTGGTCTCTCAGTGTTTTAATAAAGGCGTCTATATTAGGCAAAAAAATATACACACACTGTCCAAATCTGTACCCAGCAAATTGGGAGCCTTAAGGGTGTATCAAATACCAAAATGCTCACGGATTTTAATGTGGTGGATGTTAGGCATCGGGGACTCAAAGGTCTCCTTGAGCGCGAACGCTGGCACTTAGCTGTATCTGACTCGGAGCTATTTACCTCCCCTGCATATAAAACTGGTGCTTATAAAAAATTTTGTAAAGGCAACGGATAAAACTACTGCTGCATTGATGTATCTGAAATCGAAATTTCCTCAAATAAGCGAGGCAAAAGGAAGGAATATTTATAGGGCTGCAAATAATATCACTAATATCGCATGATGAACATTTGGAGGAACTGGAATATCCACCGGAAAAAGCAGCATGGAAATAATTCAAAAATATCTGTTGTGGATTTCTTGGCAATAATAAAGAAAAAAACTATAGTGAAATAGTGAGTGATCTTCTGACGTCTTACAAAGGAATGGGCTGCAACATGTATTTGAAAATTCACTTCTTGGACTCTCACCTAGACTTCTTCCCTGAAAATCTTGGGCTATCTCTGATGAACATGGTAAGTGTTTTCATCAGCAGATTTCTACTATGGAAAAGAGGTACCAAGGAAAATGGAGTCCCAATATGCTGGCCGACTACTGCTGGACCATGAAGAGAGACATCCCGAACACAAAATATGGCCGAAAATCATATTATAAAACTTTTTAGGTAAGCGTAGATTAGCCATATATTTATTATTTAGTGTTTTGTAAATACTAATTCTTTTAAAACTTTAAACACGTGCCACAAAAAAAATCCCTGCTTGATGGAAAAAATCTGAGAACATATTTGAACTCAGCATGGTAAAGATAGTTAGATTTTGTTTATTTAGTCCTTGTGAAAGAAAAAACTTTTTTTTTTGTTGACCAGTGTTATCTAAACGCAAATAAGACATTGTGGTCGTTTGGTGAAGGTCGTTACGCTAGTAACACGGTGGGTGTGGGTTTGAGTCTCAGGGCCATCTTAGGTTTTTTTTCGTGAATATAATTTTAAAAGGATTGTTACTTCTTTCTTATTTACTAATCACTGTTGTTTTTCAGAGCACAAATTTTCTTTACTGTTTAACTGACACTACCACAAAGACGTCTGCTGAACTATTGTAACGACAATGCATGGTTATCATAGTCATTGTAATATAGATAGAAAAAAAAATTGTGTTTGTGGCAAGCCTACTTTGTAGTGGTTCATATTTAAACAACTCTTTCTTCGCGGTAATACATCATATGTTCCAACAAAGAAAGAATATTTATAGTGCATGCCTTTCATTCCATTCGAGTACCCTTTCGAATTTAAGAGAATGTAATTTCCCCTCTAGGTCTGTTTTGATATAAGACCCAGGGACAGTTTCTAAAGTTGGCAGGGATAGAAAGGGAGGACTGAATGTCACATGGCAGATGTACGTGGCCTGCTCTAGAGAAAGCTCACCTAGCAAACTTGGTAATCCAAGCACCCGAAGACTTAACCACTAATGAGGTGTACAAATAGGTCCTTCGATACTGGAAAATATTAGCTGTTTCGTGTAGTACACGCAGGCTAAGCCACCGGNTGAGGTGTACAAATAGGTCCTTCGATACTGGAAAATATTAGCTGTTTCGTGTAGTACACGCAGGCTAAGCCACCGGCTGAAAGTTAGTTACAATACTTTGCAGATTTTCAGGGTGTCTATGGTGTTGGTACTAATGTGCACCGGGCNTGAGGTGTACAAATAGGTCCTTCGATACTGGAAAATATTAGCTGTTTCGTGTAGTACACGCAGGCTAAGCCACCGCACCGGCTGAAAGTTAGTTACAATACTTTGCAGATTTTCAGGGTGTCTATGGTGTTGGTACTAATGTGCACCGGGCNCACCGGCTGAAAGTTAGTTACAATACTTTGCAGATTTTCAGGGTGTCTATGGTGTTGGTACTAATGTGCACCGGGCTCCAAAAAGGCGCACCAGCTCACATGCACTTCCCAGACACTTCCCAGAAGGGAGGGTGCCTAATTGTTCTCTCCTCCCCTCTTTTGAGCCACCACTGACGACAAAACTTGAAGGAATGAGGAAAGGGGGAAGCCCAGGTATTGGCAAGAAGGGACGACAAGGAACAGGTGGCTTTGGCAGACGGCTCTTGATAGACGGCTCATGTAGCATCTTCGGCTCATGTATCGTGGAGCATTAAACATCAAAATGTCTAAATTCGTTTTATTTGGCACCATCNCATGTAGCATCTTCGGCTCATGTATCGTGGAGCATTAAACATCAAAATGTCTAAATTCGTTTTATTTGGCACCATCAGGACATGACGCATCACTCATGAGTTACAAGCTCAATTAACTAAAAGGGAAGAATTTGAGAACACATATTTTGATTTAGTTAATGCGATTGAAGGTCACATTGAAAATCATTTTGTAGCAGCTGCAGAAGCCGATATCATAGACAGCTTAGTTCACGAGGGAAAAACCAGCATTTGTGCCAGCAGTTAAGCTACCACCAACCACTGTCCCAACATTTAGNCAGCTTAGTTCACGAGGGAAAAACCAGCATTTGTGCCAGCAGTTAAGCTACCACCAACCACTGTCCCAACATTTAGTGGCCAGAATGACAAGTTGCTTTGTTTTTATGACACATTTAAATATTTAACACACAACAAAAATTTTATTATTTGAGATCATCATTGCAAGGCGATGCTGCCGATGTTATTGAGTCATTAGATAGATCAGCTCAGAACTACACTACCGCTTGGAATGTTTTAAGGGAAAGGTTTGAGAATAAAAGAGTTTTGGTGAGTAGATATATGTCAGCCTTGTTTAACCTTCCATAAGTAGAAAGAGAATCAGCTACTCACCTGAGGCAGTTACTTGACAATGTCATTAAAGACTTATGAACACTTAAGGTGTTAAACAAACCAGTCTACTAAGAGTTGGGATACACTTTTGAATAATTTAATAACCAGCTAGCGCGACATCACAACAATATGAGAATGGGAAACCACAGCACCAGTAACAGTTTTGCCAACACTAGGAGAATTAATGAGATTATTACTGCAGCGTTATCACATACCAGAAACCATTGATCGGAGTAGATTACATAGGAAGACTGGACAAAATGTTTTCACAAAGGGCCGTAACACAGTGACTCGTCGGCATTATCCAAGTACTGTGTCCTATATCACCTCACACAATATGAAATGCAAAATCTGTGACCAAATGCATTCTCTTTATCAGTGTTACTACACCTTCCACCAAATGCCAACAGTTGCACGCATTCGAGCAGTGTGAGTTTTAATTGTCTTAGGAATGGTCATCAACTAAACCTCTGTACCTCTGACATGTGCAAGCATTGTAATAAACAACACAATTCACTCTGAACTCCAGTAGTACACACTCAAAAACAGCCACCATCGCGATCACATGAGGATAGTGCTACATATACACAACATGAAGAAGCCGGTGCAAGTACTACAGTGTCATGTACAGCAAATAGCACTGTNAGGATAGTGCTACATATACACAACATGAAGAAGCCGGTGCAAGTACTACAGTGTCATGTACAGCAAATAGCACTGTGCATATTCTCTTGTATACAGCATTGGTAAATGCGAGGAATTCACAGGGGGGCTGCAAAACTATAAGGGTGCTTCTTGATTCTGGATCACAAACAAACTTCGTCACCAAACATGCTGTTCAGATGTTAGACTTNAGGATAGTGCTACATATACACAACATGAAGAAGCCGGTGCAAGTACTACAGTGTCATGTACAGCAAATAGCACTGAAATATATGTGCATATTCTCTTGTATACAGCATTGGTAAATGCGAGGAATTCACAGGGGGGCTGCCAAACTATAAGGGTGCTTCTTGATTCTGGATCACAAACAAACTTCGTCACCAAACATGCTGTTCAGATGTTAGACTTNAAACTATAAGGGTGCTTCTTGATTCTGGATCACAAACAAACTTCGTCACCAAACATGCTGTTCAGATGTTAGACTTAAAAAGGCAAAAGATATCATCATCAGTTTCAGTCAAAATCGAAGGTCAATTATAGTGTCTCTTGTACTATTCTGTCTCGACTCAATTCATATGCTTGTTCTCTGAATTGCCTTGTGCTTCCCATAATCACTCACAAACTACCTATATGGTGGAAGTAGATACATACAGCTGGAAGCTCCCATCATCAATTCAACTAGCAGACCCAGAGTTTTACTCGCCTAGCAGAATTGACATGACTCTGAGTGTAGAAGTATTCATGAATCTTTTGTACATTGGCCAACTCAAACCTGCTGAAAATGCACTAACATGTCAGAAAACCACTATTGGTTGGGTTGAAACTGTATGGGTCACCTCACCTAACTCTGAACCCTTGTAAACATGCCATCTTATCACCAATGAAGATTTGCACAAGCAAATGTAGAACTTCTGGTATCTTGAAACATGCATTACCAAATCTCACTTCCAACCTGATTAAATATTATGTGCAACAAATTACACAGAGACTACTAGACGAAATGACCAAATATGTTACATAGTCAAGCTACCATTGAAGAATGATGTTACCATGTTAGGCAACTCAAGAGACGGGGCACAAATGCGACTGCATCAACTAAAAAGGAAATTTAGGAAGAACTGTTCTCTCAAACAAACATACTCGGAAATTATGCAAGAATATTATTTCTGAGATCACATGTAACCAGTAATTGTTGACACTGTTAGCACTCCTAACCAATTCTACTTATCTCATCATGCAGCCGTAAAAGATTCTAGCACAACAACAAAGTTGCGAGTTGTTTTTGATGCTTCAGCTATGTCGTTGACAGGTCTGTCACTCATTGACTTACTTCTGGTTGGATCTACTATCCAACGAGATTTACTTTCTATCATGACTCGTTTCCGTACCCACATAGTTGCAGTGATAACTGACATTGTCATGATGTATGACAAATTCTCATTGATCCATCCCAAGTAGATCTACAAAGGATCTTACGGCATGATGACCTCAACAGTGAAATCCAAATCTACAAGCTCAAGACTGTCACATATGGGACAACCCCAGCACCATTTCTGGCCATAATAACACTTCATCAGCTGGCATCAGATGATGAAAATGACTTTCCAAAGGTGGCGATGATTCTAAAAAGAGACTTCTGTGTGGATGATGTCATGATGGGTGCAGAGAGATTAGATGAAGCCACAGCTCTACAAAGGGATTTAACATCTCAGCTTCATAGTGGAGGACTTCACTTATGTAAATTGAGCACCAATAAACTAGAAGTTCTTCGCCATGTGCCAAATCATGCAAGAGAAAGCAAGGGATATGTCAACTCTCTTTATAATCATTCAACTAAAATACTAGGCATTCTCTGGAACTCAGAGCATGATTAANCAAGGGATATGTCAACTCTCTTTATAATCATTCAACTAAAATACTAGGCATTCTCTGGAACTCAGAGCATGATTACTTTCACTATAATGTCAAGGAATTATCATAAAACTAAAAAATTACTAGATGGACAGTACTGTCAGATATTTCCCAGATCTTCGATCTTNCAAGAGAAAGCAAGGGATATGTCAACTCTCTTTATAATCATTCAACTAAAATACTAGGCATTCTCTGGAACTCAGAGCATGATTAATTTCACTATAATGTCAAGGAATTATCATAAAACTCAAAAATTACTAGATGGACAGTACTGCCAGATATTTCCCAGATCTTCGATCCTCTAGAACTCATTGCACCAGTAGTTCTCAAGGCCAATCCGCTAATGCAAGAGTTGTGGCAACTTCAGTTGGAATTGGATGAATCACTGTCATCAATTCAGAATACAACTTGGTGCGGTAGGACTTGTTAGAGCTCAACAGAATTGAGATCCCCAGGTTCGTAATGACTGGATATACCAAGGAGATACAATTTCGTGGGTTTTGCGATACCTCAGAATTGGCATATGGTGCATGTGTGTTCCTCCGACATGCTGATGAGTCAGGGACGGTGTGCCAATCTCGTATGTTCCAAATCTAGAGTGGCGCCTCTGAAGAAGGTATCTCTACTCCATTTGGAGTTGTGTGCATCATTGATGTTATCACAATTGATGAAAAAAACACTGAAGATAATGAGCATATCTTATAGTAGCTGCAATCTGTAGTCAGATTCAACTGTGGTTCTGTCATGACTGAAGGATCCATCTAGCACCTGGAAGACATTTGTTGCCAATAGAGTGTCAGAAATTCAAGAATTCACCCAAAACATGGAATGGAGACATGTAAGTACTGCCAGCAATCCTGCTGACCATGTTTCAAGAGGAGTGGCCCCACAGCATTTAGCAGTAGTAACTGGTTGGTGGCTTGGTCCAAGATGGTTGTGTAAGGAAAGTTCTGCATGGCCATGTACAGTTAAAGTTACAGTAAGTGATGTGCCTGAACAAAGACAGCTGCGCAGCCTGATCGCCAGCCGACAAAACTTGGAACTCATAGACCGATATTTCTCATTACGAAGTTTGAAACGAGTGATGGCCTACTGCTGTAGATTCATTGCAAATGCAAAAAAAAAAAGNGATATTTCTCATTACGAAGTTTGAAACGAGTGATGGCCTACTGCTGTAGATTCATTGCAAATGCAAAAAAAAAAAGGCCCCATTAGAACATGTAAATGGTCCCATTCAGGTCTCGGAACTAGCCTCAGTCTTGGAAAGGGNAAAAAAAAAAAGGCCCCATTAGAACATGTAAATGGTCCCATTCAGGTCTCGGAACTAGCCTCAGTCTTGGAAAGGGTAATCAAACTCGAAGAAGGTGAAGAGTTTCAAAAAGACATCTGTGATATCAAAGCTGGAAGGCAGGTCAGTATAAGGAGCAGAACAGGACTGTTGCATCCATTTTTTGACGAATCAGGACTACTTCGGGTAGGGGGAAGAATCCAGAAATAATTGGTGGATTATGACCAAAAACACTCTGTCCTTCCAAAGGACAATAAGGTAGCTTAACTCATTGCAGCAGATGAACATGTCAGACACCTTCATGCTGGACCTCAACTCTTACTTGCAGGGATTATACAAAACTACTGGTCATTAAAGGGGTGTGATTTAGCACACAAGAAAGTTATTAAGTGCACGTGTTGTTTCAAAAACAAGCCCAGGATGGCTCAGCAACTCATGAGTGAACTTTCTTCCCAGAAGCTGCAGCCATCTAGACCATTCTTGCACACAGGCATAGACTTCTGCGAACCTATGCTTGTTCGGTCAGGTCTTAAACATGGAGGTTCTCCCATCAAGACATATATGGCCATATTTTCATGTCTCAGTACTAAGGCTATACACACAGAACTTTTGACAGGACTCGCTACTGCTACATTTTTGGCTGCATTGAAATGATTCATCTCATTGTGTGGGAGGTGTGCCCACAACTACAGTGATGATACTACAAATCTTGTTGGAGCACACAGAGAATTAACTGAGTTGTACCAACTGTATCAGAAGAAACCCACAGTGCTGTAAGAAATATGTTGTCCACAGAAAATATTGAATTGCACTTTGCATCTCCTCGATGTCCCCACTTTTGTGGCCTAGGAAAGCTGCTGTGAAATCGCTCAAGTATCATCTGTGGAGAGATGTTGGAGCAGCACTGCTGAAATATGAAGAAATTTACACATACTTGACCCAAATATGGGCCTGCATCAACTCCCATCCATTGACCCCCATCTCGAGTGACCCAAATTACCTAGCACGCCTTACCCCTGACCACTTTATAATTGGTCATGCACTCACTACCACAGTTGAACCACTCCTACAAGAAGTACCCATCAACAAACAGGCTGTGCCGATGGCAGCACACACAGCATCTCATGAAACATTTCTGGTCTCGCTGGTCCAAGAAGTACCTGAGTCTTCTTTAGAGCCGGACTAAGTGGACCACATAAGTCCGAAATCTGGATGTTGGAGAGCTGGTTATCATTGAAGAGGACCATCTCCCTCCACTTAAGTTGATCATGGGACATGTTGTGGATCTTCACACTGGTGAGGATGGAAGAGTTCGAGTCGTATCAGTGAATACATCCTCTGATATATTTAAGAGAGCAAACACCAAACTCTGTCCCTGCCATTCAATGACTAANTCGTATCAGTGAATACATCCTCTGATATATTTAAGAGAGCAAACACCAAACTCTGTCCCTGCCATTCAATGACTAAAACAACCATTCTTTTCCATTTTGTGACACACAATATTTACATTGTATTAACGAAGAGCAAAAAGGAAATTTTCTTCTAAAAGTAGATAAAAATGTCAGTGACACTGCGNACGAAGAGCAAAAAGGAAATTTTCTTCTAAAAGTAGATAAAAATGTCAGTGACACTGCGTTAATGCAAATATTAACTAAGATACATCATTATATAAGTATTGAGGGTATCAACCAGTTTGGTGTTCGGTGAGTTCCATGTAATGTTCAGTAAGTGCATTTTGTGTATGCTTCAATAGTATTGTCAGTAATCTTTGAAAGGCCAGCCTTTCAAGGTGGGCAGCATGTTGGTACTAGTGAGCACCAGGCCTCAAAAAGGCGTTCCAGCACATGTGCACTTCCCAGAAGGGAGGATGCCTAATGTTTCTCCCCTTTCCCTCCTAGCCTACATTGGCGACAACACTTGAAGGAACTCTTGGCAGTGTGTGTGTTCCCGTGTTCCCATGTAGCATCTTCGGTGCATGTATCGTGCAGCATTAACCACCAGAATGTCTAAATTCGTTTTATTTGGCACCATCAGGACATGACGCATGTTTGCATCAACATATGCTGTCCTTGATAAAATATTTTTAATTTAAATTTTATTATACGGCATGCTTAGAAAAATGCTACTAAATAATTTAGGTACAAAACGGTATATGTACATAAAATTAAGTCGTGTCGTGGTCAAATGGAATGGCTGGGGCGAACCGTTGCCGGCCCGGCCTCCTCGCGATATGGGTGTAACGCCTTGGTACGACTACCGAGGACACATGCTGTGGAAAAAAAAAAATCCTCATGATATTATGAAACAGTTTTTTAATACTCGTTTGTATAGTTTGTTCCTGCATCAGTACTAGCAACGTTAACAACTTCCCAAGGCTAACAGCGCAATACATTCGTAGATAGATACGTGTTCAGTTACTCTCAGCAGGATTTTTCTGTTGTTCAATCACATTTTCCTTCGTCGTGAGTCCCCGAGACACTCTTAACATACTAATTGGCAACACTGTGGGAAGCAAACAAGGTCACCTTTTTTATATTGGCAACTCGGATATTTTATCGTAAACAAATAAAATAATATATGTATTTATGCTCGTATTTAATTATATTTTTTTCCTTTTAAAAAATAATATTGGGCGAAATTATTTTAATTATTTTCCAATGCAGTATCACAAAAATCTGGGACGCCTAGCGTTGAGAACCAGTGACGTCGATAACAAACATGCAGATTGTGAATGGCGCTGTGTATCTTTCTCGTCGATCGCATCAATGCCGCGCGTTGCCCAACCGATAACTGTTTACAAACCGCTCGCATTTTTTTCCCTCGCGGCAGAATGGCGCATGCGCGCGGGCGGGCCACGTGAGCGCGCGCAGTCGGGATGGCGCGCAGCTGTGGACGCCGCAGTGAGGCTGCGCTGCTCGTGGCATGTGGACGTCAGCGTAGACTGGTGAGCTGCTCCTTTCCTCCTGCCTGGACTTCCCGTCTCGCTGCGACCGTGAGTGACGCACTTGGCCACGCACCGCACGTGTCCGCCGGTCGCATTCGCCGGAGCCCGCGAGCCTGTCATCTGGGATTGCTGAACCTAGAACTGTTTTGCAGTTTTTAGAATCAAACATTCCACATATTTCTCTACAACAATGCGGCTATTAATCATTTACTACTTAAATGAACAGATTGTGAACCAGTGTTTTATGACTTTTGATGTTGGAGAATATCGATATNCGAGCCTGTCATCTGGGATTGCTGAACCTAGAACTGTTTTGCAGTTTTTAGAATCAAACATTCCACATATTTCTCTACAACAATGCGGCTATTAATCATTTACTACTTAAATTAACAGATTGTGAACCAGTGTTTTATGACTTTTGATGTTGGAGAATATCGATATGCAAGTCCATTTTTCCATTACTTTTTTTTGCGTTAGGAGGGAGGATGTTACGTCCCTCCTAAGTATGTCAATATTATTTCCTGTAACCGCGTGTAAAGATTTGTCGATTTTGACACACATGTAAAGAAACTAAACAAATACCAATTAAATGGTATGGCATCCACGAGCTCATCAGCATTGTTTCTCGGTCGAAGACTGACCCTGCTAGCGCAAAAAAATCAAGTTATGCGAAAAGTGACGTCCGCTCATAAGTAGCGCTATCGTTCAGCAGATATATAAACTTTTTTCAGCAACTCACACCCTTTAATTACGGCGAATGTGACCGGGGTTTCGTGATGATGTATTATTACTTTTTAATATATTATTTGAAAATTAATAATGTTAACAAATCAGATCTGAAAAGTTGTAGTTGGCATGACATTAACCAAAATGTGTTATTTCTCCATGATTTTTGTGTATATAGAACTTAAAATAACGGTTTTTATGTTTTGCTGACGTGAAAGTAATAAATATTCTGAACGGGCAATATTGTAGCAAATAATTTTATATGTTACCTTTAATTTGAACGGCGGTTTTATTCATCATCTTAATTGGGGATAATCGCAAAATTTAAATATGTAAGTATTTACATGACATTTAAAATGCAAATAAGTCACGTTAAAAGTGTTATATGCCTGTCATGACATAACTAACTACGCATATTTTCGGCTGGTCGTTTACTTCTGCAAGAAGATCGAGTGACCTTGTGAAACAATAAATTTACTCAGTCGTATGTTACTTCGTGCGATGACTACGATGCCATGATACCTTGTCCTATTATTAATTAAAATAAAGATACTCCACAAACTATACATATATCGTAAAAAAAAAAAAAACGCTGGAAGAGGGTATAATTCATTCACGGTTACTTCACACTTTTCTGAAGCCCTGCTAAAGTTCTACTGCCAAAGATATTCCTCCGCCTCATGCAAACAAAGCTTAAGTCTAGAAAATTACACCAAAGGACAGCGCACCGAATTCGTACGCACTCAGTTGTAATATTATTTTGGATGAGAATTATTTCTTACTAGGCGCTACCAACACACATGTTTTTTCACTGTTTTGTTCATATTTATTATAAATGAAATGTTCTAATTTATAAATAAAATATAGATAAAACTTTAACTAAACGAAAAATAACATACTTTTATATTAACAGAGGTATAAAACACTTGTGTATTTAGGAAATAACTAAACACGTCGTACAAAGGGCGATTTTGCAAAGGTTTTTTTCGAAAAGTGTGAAGAAAGCGCGAATACACTATATTCATCATGGTGAGTCGGTATTTTTATTTACTTTAGCAAATGTTACATATTTACCGATGACTACAAAAGT
Source organism: Clitarchus hookeri (assembly GCA_002778355.1). NCBI lineage: Eukaryota > Metazoa > Arthropoda > Insecta > Phasmatodea > Phasmatidae > Clitarchus > Clitarchus hookeri. Next base: position 136,543 of record NQII01005600.1, read on the forward strand.
AACTTTGACTGGTTTTGGATAGCTTTGAAAGAACAAAAAAAATCGCTTTTCGGCATGAATTAAATTAATATTTTGTCAATTTTCCACGCGTCCAATTTTTACTTATTCATGTACCTTGAAATAATAATTGATTTAAGCCTGCAAATATTTATAAAACAAAACTTGTCAGTTTCAATTGTGTGGCCGAAGACAGCTTTTTTTTTTACTTGTTACAACTCAAAAAATAATGCATGTTAATATATTTACATTTTTAAATATGAAAATGATACTGAATATAAACTTGTGCCGCCTGATTGAAAGTAACTCGATTCTTAGAAACTCGGGAGCCCTCGGCGTCGTGTTATGCGCTCCAATGGGAAAACGGCCACAACCGTCCGAGGATAACCCCAAGAAGGCGGCCCGGGAACAGCCCTGTGCCGAAATTGAAAGAATTTTATCAGCAATAAACAATATTTATTTTTATCGTAGCTAGTAGCATATACTTTGATTTAAATTATATTCTGAGAGAACCCATTAGAATTTTATTTGTTTATACTGACTCGACTCGCTATATGCTCCATTTATAATTCGGTTAGGTCGTGCCTTCGAAGAATTTATTTCCCCAGATGATTAATCAAATAATTTTTTCAGTAAGTTTTACACTAACGCAACGCTCTTACAAATCTGTGGCAATGTAAACTTCGTTTGGTTTTAAGATCTCATAATTAATGAGGTAAATCGTAGTACCAGTATTTGCGGTAACGTGTAGAATAAAGCGTACACATATAGTCAAAACAGCAGGTAGCTGAAAATGAGAATGCTACTAAGACTAAGTGTTGAACAGATATGAAAGACTCTGAAATAAAAATCACTCTGCCGTGGATAAACTACAGATAGGTTGCTTTCGTAGGTAACATCTCCTAACGATACGTTAATCGCGAACCATCACAAAATAACCTTTTTTTTAGAGGTCACAGAAATACTCCTTATATAAATATGATAATAAGTACGTGATTATACATTATACTGTAGAAAGAAATTATTTAAAAATGGCCTTGGGAATAAAGTATTTGGCGTGACATTACCATTTGAACAGTGTTTGTGTGTTGAATGCTATCTTAATATTTCACGAATACGCCTGCTTGTATGCGGTATTTTTTGCCACGTTGTGTTTCGAAAAGGTGCCTAATATTGACATCCGTGCAAGGAAGAAATACCCATTCGCCTTTGTTAACATCGTTTGAGTGCAGACGAGAAGGAGAAACAAAACTGTGAATATAATCATGTAGTGAGTCTTCAGTTATCATTTTTAATTTTATAATTTTGTACGCAAAATAATAAAGTTTTAACAGCCTGCACAATACTGTCCAGAAATTTAATATTTAAGTAAGAGAGCATATGCTGACTAAAATACAAAGCATGTATGCGCGTAGCCCTATAACGTTCGGATGGCTCTTAAATATAACACGTATGAATCAAGCCTGAATTCATATCGGACGCTCGCGGAACTATCGATTGCTATGTTAACTACTGCAGCACCCAGATCACTTCTTTCTTTAAAATTGATTGCATACAAGCATACATGCTGAATGCAAGGTAACAGACTTAGTTTTAATTTCCAAGGACTCCGTAGATTTATTTATTATCTTCAAAATATTATATTTGGTTTATCTTGAATGCCAAATCAGAAAAATACCCGAAATTACAGGAAAGGTAAACCATTCCTCAATTATGAACGTTTAAGTGTCATGTAACTTAGAACCGTGGAAATATATTATCTTAGAGGTGTATGACATACTGTAGGTTTGCGTGAAATTAAGTGATTTTTTTTGCCACATTTAAAACGCTACTGAAATAATTAATACAAGAAACGTAATTTATCGATGTCTGGACACTATTGATAATGCCTCAGATATGGACTACTTGGTAGTCAATAAGCTCGTGGACGCCGTAGAGCGTTGTCGCCTACACTCGCGGCGCCAGTCCGCGAACTAACTGAACGTGGCCGTGATTGAATGGCTGCCTACACTCGGGGCGCCAGATAGACGACGAACTTCATTGACTGTTGCAGCAGTTTAGTATACAGGTTAATCCTGAACTACAGGTACAAACTTTGTGAGCTGATTCCCTATTCAAAACGAGATAGAAAACAGTATACGACCAATTTCCTACTGTAATTCGTACGGAAGGTAGGTGCCCTTGATAGTCAGTATTCCAAATGCTTATAATTCAAAATAACAAATCCTTCTTGAGATGAAAGAACAGTTCCGTTAATACTGTTGTCTGGAATTGAGATCTGAAATCTGCGAAGGTTGTTGGGTAATATATTCCCATTCATTGGAAAATAAGGGGTGCCATGTTATTATCCAGCAAACATGTGTAACCCTTGGGTGTTTATCGCTTTTAATGATGTCATAACCATATTTGCATTAATGCACAAAAAAAAAAAAACGTTGCCCTGGCGTAACTCTCTCAGGCAAACGGTTATCTAGAAAACAGAAAAAGTTTGTAAGGGCACCTGGCAGGCAACAAACTTTACCCTTACAAACTTTGTCAGTTTCCTCGACAACCATTAGTCTGAGAGAATTATACTAATGCAACCTTTCTGTACGCAAATGTTCACATGCTTATTATGCCATTAAAAGCGATAAACACCCAGGGGTACACACATTTGTTGGCTAATAGCATGGCACCCCTTTTTTTCTCAATGAATGGAGACAATATTATCCAACATGAGTTCGTTGATTTCAGATCTGTATTCATAATTCGCGAAATTATTGTTTCGTCTCAAGTAGGTTTTATTATTTTGAGTTGAAACCATTTGAAATGTCGATTTTCAACGTCACCTACTTCCCTTACTCAATACGGCAGGACACAAGTCGCGCAATGTTTTCTATCTAATTTTGCTTATGGGATGACCTCCCCAGCGTTCGTACCTGTAGTTCAGTATCATTCTGTATAAAACAACTCAATAAAAAAACTCGCCTAAATATCCTGGAATGTACAATTTTAATTATATAATACTTCTTCGAAGTGCACCACTGTTAAATTGAGCACGCAAAAGGCCATACCGTAATTACATCACGTAATAAGAGTAATGTGCTATCCGGAAGTGGTGATAGGTGATGATTTCGGCACTATGGTGTCGTGGTCTTTTACGAGTCTGATTGTATTTCCTGAATTCGGGAAATAGGAGACAACCGTTTACACGGAGGGTTATTATCATTGTTTTTTGTTATTGCATTCTTAAAGCACAGAAGCAAGGGACAGTTACGGCGACACTGGCGACCCCCGTCTCAAACGCCTCGCCTCCTCCACACCAAAAGGAAATGGAAATGAAATTACATGCAGGCTTTACGTTGAGCAACGTGTGCGAACACGGTACATAGAGCCGGCCAGTAACACTTTTACTTTTTTGGTGAAATATCTCTTTAGTGCAGCCCTTATGCATGTATAACGTTCGTCCGATTCGTAAATTTCCTGATATACATTGTAAGAACAATTTCTAGCAATCTTCTTAAACCATAGTGGAAATTTTTAACCTATATATAGTATGAAAATAACACACATCAGGTTGCAAATGTAGGAATGTTAAGCGTCGCTTCTATACAAATTTGGCAACTTACTTACGCATTTGAGGGGATGCAGTGGTGTAGTGGTTATATTACTCGCCACCCACCTAGGCGAACGTGGTTCGATTCCCGGCGGTGTCGCTCCCGAATTTTCACATGAGGGAATCGTGCCGGACAATGCCGCTGGTCGCTGGGTTTCCTCGGCGATCTTCTGTTTTCCTCACCCCTACATTCCGGCGCTGCTCCATTTTCGTTTCACTTCACCCTCATCAGCTTTCAAAACCACGAAGATGAGTGCTGCTCAAATCTCTCCACTTACGCATTTAACTATTTCCTAAGCACATGTATGAATTCTACCATGGATGCATGCGGAAAAACTTTACCATTAGCTGTTTTTCAATATGGGTATCTACTGATATGACAAATTTGCAAATAATTTCTTAGAGGGGAGTAGTGTGAAAACGCCGTTTTACGCTACGTTGAAGGCCTTTAAATGATGCTTGAAATACGCAAGATGTGTTGGAAGGTACATTCGCGATATTTTTTTGAAACTTTGCGTCGTTTATTGCTAAAAAATAATTGTTTTGAATACAATTTTAAGTTACACATTGCATAGACGCGAAGTTTGGAAGCATTTATATTGTAATAGCATTTGGATATTGCTTCAGATGTACTCTTTGTTCGACTTAGCTTGAGAAATGTTAGGTTCCACTCCAACACTAAGTATCACTGCTAAAGGAGACAGACATCCTTGACTTTAATTTTAAAAACAGAAGTGGTGCAGCACACTACGAAGGAGGCGGTGGAGACTTCATCTCGCGTTATAAATAGAGCATCGAATTTATTACATTGCTATCGGTCCGTGGGATAAAAAGAAGTTCTTCCAGATCCGAGCCAGTCGTTTCGGAACTGAGCTACTACAGCGCTAGTTATAATACTACGCCATCATGCCCGTATCATTTTTCAAGGGCACAAATGAAACAATTATTCATGAAGCCATGCGATGGTGTGACTTTGTAAGCGTTGGTAGTTGACTTTCGTAACGAAGAAAAGTACTTGTATAGTTGTATGCGATAGGAAAATGACAATTCGTCGGCAGTCAGCACATACACGAAAAGTTGTAAAAATAATAATTATTATAAAACCTTATAAAATTACCTGAAAACAGAGGAAGGGATTTGCTCGTTCGTTTGCNATGACAATTCGTCGGCAGTCAGCACATACACGAAAAGTTGTAAAAATAATTATTATTATAAAACCTTATAAAATTACCTGAAAACAGAGGAAGTGATTTGCTCGTTCGTTTACAGATATGTTTGTTGGCTTTAACAAGCGCCGATATTGAGAGCGCAGAGGTATTTCGACTGAGCAAATATATTCGCTTCCCACTGACTGAAGTTTGATTACTGTACGTAAGTAGATTTGTGTCCTGAATCTACAGAAACTGCCGAAAGTGACGAAGTCCAATGTAGGTTTACAGTTTGCCACGACAGACCACTTAATATCCGATAACCTTAAAGATATGAGGCGCCGNCGAAGTCCAATGTAGGTTTACAGTTTGCCACGACAGACCACTTAATATCCGATAACCTTAAAGATATGAGGCGCCGATAATACTAACTCCGATTTCAAGTTCCGTGTCCATGGCCAATTGTTTGATTCTTATCTCTGTCATCCAACAACCATTGAAAGTAGTGGGAATGCAGTGGCGAGTTTCAATACCGACGTGCGCAAGGACTCGACGGTACAAACACTACATTGCTGCTGTAAATTATAACTAATTTCTTCAAACAGAAAGGGCATTGCGATTCCAAAACCTGATCATATGTATGGCCATCCTATTCAGGTGGCAGTAAGAGCGACACAGTAATGTTGTTCCTTACGGTGCCGGACAAGATGTTAACGACCTTCAAGCCTTCCATTTGTGTTTACTTCACTCCAGCCGTGATTGTTACAGATGTCGAAAACGTCGCCGCTTGTTGGAAGCAATCCCGTCCGTCAGTCACAGCACGAAAGGAGATCTCATCAGCGGAGCGGTGTAAAAATCAGCAGTGGGCTGAAGCCTAACCTGTGACGTAAATCAGTTACATCGCTCGTGTACGGTGGAGACGATAAAGTTACAGTTATTGTTTATTACGAACTTTCCAATCACTTCTGTCATGTTTTATGCGAGCGACTGCATTTGTGCTGGCCGTTGGTGCTGGGGCGATGCATTCCAAAAGTTATGAATGTACTTGTCACTCGCAGCTTCTGTGAGCAAGAACGANGCCGTTGGTGCTGGGGCGATGCATTCCAAAAGTTATGAATGTACTTGTCACTCGCAGCTTCTGTGAGCAAGAACGGAGTCTGTGTGGGTATCTCGATGCACATAGACACTCTATGAACTATTCGCGGTTAACTGAGCAATCTTGAAATCAACCTTCGAAAGAAGTTTCTGCTCACAAATNGCCGTTGGTGCTGGGGCGATGCATTCCAAAAGTTATGAATGTACTTGTCACTCGCAGCTTCTGTGAGCAAGAACGAAGTCTGTGTGGGTATTTCGATGCACACAGACACTCTATGAACTATTCGCGGTTAACTGAGCAATCTTGAAATCAACCTTCGAAAGAAGTTTCTGCTCACAAATACACATATTTTAACTGACGCACTGGCATGCTCCCAGTAAAGTTAGCAACGAGAAAGAGAAGTTAGTTATGTGTCTTGACGTTGTAGCAAACGAACGTGTTTGAATTTGTAGACACTGAAATTATTTTACTTAATTTCTGTTTGTTTTGTGCGTAAAAATTCTTACAATTTTACATTTTATTTATTTCGACGTATGAAGAAAGCGATCGGGTCCATGGTAATGTTAATGTTACAAACGGCACGGCGGAAGGAAGCAAAATGAGCAGAAATGTAGATCCTAAAGCAGGGACTTTATGAGAGCGAACAGCCTATACCATTAACTCGTTGTCTCCAGTCGCATCGTACCCAGAACCATTCCATCCAGAGTGCTGCCAGCGATCCGTAGTGTTGANATTAACTCGTTGTCTCCAGTCGCATCGTACCCAGAACCATTCCATCCAGAGTGCTGCCAGCGATCCGTAGTGTTGACAATACGCAACTATGCAGTGTCGCTCTGAACACACATGCTATCGCATGTGTCAGCGGAACGGGTGGTGGGAATTCCTGTGCTGGTTCGCATTGCGGTTAGACGTCTCATATCCCCAGGAGCGTTCAGNCAGCGGAACGGGTGGTGGGAATTCCTGTGCTGGTTCGCATTGCGGTTAGACGTCTCATATCCCCAGGAGCGTTCAAAACAAATACTGACTTATCGCAGCGTCAGCATTTGGTGTCGCCTACCCCAATTTCATTAGTGGAATTATTTGTTACCNAACAAATACTGACTTATCGCAGCGTCAGCATTTGGTGTCGCCTACCCCAATTTCATTAGTGGAATTATTTGTTACCCTCACAACCAGCACAGTATTTTTACCTGCAGGATATTCCTATAAAATAAAAGTCGTAAGGCATAACAGTTTTTATGATGATTTTTAATTCGAATGTTTTTCTCCTCCTTATCACCTAATACATCTTTCCGATCGCTTTCTAACTTTTGAATGACATGTATTTATGAACAATATATAGTAGATGACTTGATAGCTCTTGGATGGGTTAGTTAACTGTTAAACAGTAAAATTATAATTTGTAGGTTTCAAAATGGTGTTTATTTAAATTATATCTCTGTTACCAATATTTCATTTTTCGAATTCATATACGCAATGTACAAAACTCTACCGCAGAAACGGTGCGCGTGCAATTATTATTATTATTTTTATTATTCCTGGTAACGACATCATGAAAATATTCTTGCTTGACCTTTTTGTAGTAAACGCAGGGTTTTTGTTCACATGAAGACGTAGCTAGAAGCGGTAGGTTTAGATGAAATAACTTTTAATTTTCCGTTAGAGCATACTTATTCTTGGTGATTGTCTTTCATAATTCGGATTATATCTTTACAAATACGTAACGTATTCTTTATCTTGTATGCGTGTTATTGCTTTGTGAACATACGAAGATTATTTTTCTAAATGTCTCGGAAAAATATTGAAAATTAAAATGACTTAATTGAATGCATTTGTTTATGAGATTTATTTCAACATTAGCGAGCAGATTGGACAACACCCACGGATGTTGCAAGTCCAGATTTAAATAAATGCCAATTACTTCTTTAACTTTGAGGGTTTACATATAATGTATGGTGTAATTTCTGATCTTATTTGCAAATACATTTCAGCCCGTTAAGAATGGTACAACTTGCTTTTCGAAATCGGAAGACGAGAACTGGTCTAAGGCGCCGTAAACGTCCGTGTAGGAATCTGTCACTTTTGCTACACGAAGCATACAAACACTGAACCTCACGAGTGATAGAAATTTTTTCTTGGACAGTTGTTCGTCAGTTCGAAATTGGCCTTATTTGACATGAACGCGTGCATAGTATTTTTGCATATTAAGAGCTGCTAATTGTTCGTCTTTTTAATTCAATAATTAAAACGGATGTATTTACTTTAGTTATTTGTAAATCAGCACCCAGTTAATTTGAAAAATTGCATCTGCTAATCCCTGCGTTGTTTATATGTAAAGATTAGAAGTCATGCAGTCGCGTGTTTCCTGAAAAATTTTAACCCTTGCAAGCTCAGAGCAGAAGTTTTGTACGAGAAAGTGGTGTTTTTGAGAGTGCATGTTTATCGTCAATAAGTGTATTCGCACTAGTATACATATTTTTGAAATAATTCATGATAAAAACAAGTCTATTCGTAACTACATTTTCAATGTCAGGTATAACAGAGTATTAGGGCCTACTTAAGGTTTAATAATGTTTACAGCCAGTGTTTTAAAAGAATATTAACAAAATCCTATTAAAAAAGTATAGTATAGTTTCTTGAATATTAGAAAAAAATTATCACCAACTTCCCATCCCCTTTTTTTAAAGTATTTGTAAATAATAGTTTTCCAAAAGTCTACCTCCCAGCCATATTCCCAACATTCACCGCGGCGAATGTTATCTAGAAAAATGTCTGCAAAACTGGAAGCACTGCGAGCGTTAATTGAGGGGCTAAATAGCCAAGTGAGCGCAAGTGTAAGTAGCTTGAGAGAAGATGTAAATAATAAAATGGGTNGTTAATTGAGGGGCTAAATAGCCAAGTGAGCGCAAGTGTAAGTAGCTTGAGAGAAGATGTAAATAATAAAATGGGTAGTGTGAATGACAATGTAAAAAGTGTTAAAGAGAACGTAAATAGCTAGATAACTAACGTAGGTGAATTAATAGATAAGAAAATAGATCCTGTAAATGAAAATTTAGACAGGAAAATTGACTCTGTAAATGAAAATGCAGACAGGAAAATTGATTNAAAATAGATCCTGTAAATGAAAATTTAGACAGGAAAATTGACTCTGTAAATGAAAATGCAGACAGGAAAATTGATTATATAAATAAGAAAATAGAGGGCATTAGCGGGTTAGAAAACACAAGAATTGGCTGTGTGAACAAGAAGATTGACAGTGTAACTGAAGTCGTGGACAGTGTCTGTGAAAGAATGGACAGCATCGAGAATGAAGTGAAAAAGATTATCAGGGCAGTAGAGAAGTAGATAGAGGAATTTATTCAGCAACGAAGGTTCACAACCACCACACCGGCAGCCGACAAAAGTGGGGAAACAGTGTAAGCCTTAACCAACGCAGCAACCTTGGAGGATAGTCAGTACATATGCAGCATTGCTGCAGCGCAGCCAGGGCTGGGTAAGAGAGTCTCAATTAGATCCACTACTTAATGATGAACAGACTTCTTGGCGAGAGTACCAATGCCAGTTAGAAATAATTGCCACCCTGAATGGCTGGTAAGCCGAACAGCGGGCGTACTACCTTTCCGCAGTACTGAGAGGCCCCGCACTGAGCATACTACAATCTCTGCCAGAGCGACATCGANAATTATAATTTGTAGGTTTCAAAATGGTGTTTATTTAAATTATATCTCTGTTACCAATATTTCATTTTTCGAATTGATATACGCAATGTACAAAACTCTACCGCAGAAACGGTGCGCGTGCAATTATTATTATTATTTTTATTATTATTCCTGGTAATGACATCATGAAAATATTCTTGCTTGACCGTTTTGTAGTAAACGCAGGGTTTTTGTTCACATGAAGACGTAGCTAGAAGCGGTAGGTTTAGATGAAATAACTTTTAATTTTCCGTTAGAGCATACTTATTCTTGGTGATTGTCTTTCATAAATCGGATTATATCTTTACAAATACGTAACGTATTCTTTATCTTGTATGCGTGTTATTGCTTTGTGAACATACGAAGATTATTTTTCTAAATGTCTCGGAAAAATATTCGAAATGAAAATGACTTAATTGAATGCATTTGTTTATGAGATTGATTTCAACATTAGCGAGCAGATTGGACAACACCCACGGATATTGCAAGTCCAGATTTAAATCAATACCAATTACTTCTTTAACTTTGAGGGTTTACATATAATGTATGGTGTAATTTCTGATCTTATTTGCAAATACATTTCAGCCCATTAAGAATGGTACAACTTGCTTTTCGAAATCGGAAGACGAGAACTGGTCTAAGGCGCCGTTAACGTCCGTGTAGGAATCTGTCACTTTTGCTACACGAAGCATACAAACACTGAACCTCACGAGTGATAGACATTTTTTCTTGGACAGTTGTTCGTCAGTTCGAAATTGGCCTTATTTGATATGAACGCGTGCATAGTATTTTTGCATATTAAGAACTGCTAATTGTTCGTCTTTTTAATTCAATAATTAAAACGGATGTATTTACTTTAGTTATTTGTAAATCAGCACCCAGTTAATTTGAAAAATTGCATCTGCTAATCCCTGCGTTGTTTATATGTAAAGATTAGAAGTCATGCAGTCGCGTGTTTCCTGAAACATTTTAACCCTTGCAAGCTCAGAGCAGAAGTTTTGTATGAGAAAGTGGGTTTTTTGAGAGTGCATGTTTATCGTCAATAAGTGTATTCGCACTAGTATACATATTTTTTAAATAATTCATGATAAAAAAAAAGTATATTCGTAACTACATTTTCAATGTCAGGTATAACAGAGTATTAGGGCCTACTTAAGGTTTAATAATGTTTACAGCCAGTGTTTTAAAAGAATATTAACAAAATCCTATTAAAAAATTATAGTATAGTTTCTTGAATATTAGAAAAAAATTATAACAATTTCCCATCCCCTTTTTTTTAAAGTATTTGTAAATAATAGTTTTCCAAAAGTCTACCTCCCAGCCATATTCCCAACATTCACCGCGGCGAATGTTATCTAGAAAAATGTCTGCAAAACTGGAAGCACTGCGAGCGTTAATTGAGGGGCTAAATAGCCAAGTGAGCGCAAGTGTAAGTAGCTTGAGAGAAGATGTAAATAATAAAATGGGTAGTGTGAATGACAATGTAAAAAGTGTTAAAGAGAACGTAAATAGCTAGATAACTAACGTAGGTGAATTAATAGATAAGAAAATAGATCCTGTAAATGAAAATTTAGACAGGAAAATTGACTCTGTAAATGAAAATGCAGACAGGAAAATTGATCATATAGATAAGAAAATAGAGGGCATTAGCGGGTTAGAAAACACAAGAATTGGCTGTGTGAACAAGAAGATTGACAGTGTAACTGAAGTCGTGGACAGTGTCTGTGAAAGAATGGACAGCATCGAGAATGAAGTGAAAAAGATAATCAGGGCAGTAGAGAAGCAGATAGAGGAATTTATTCAGCAACGAAGTTCCACAACCACCACACCGGCAGCCGACAAAAGTGGGGAAACAGTGTAAGCCTTAACCAACGTAGCAACCTTGGAGGATAGTCAGTACATATGCAGCATTGCTACAGCGCAGCCAGGGCTGGGTAAGAGAGTCTCAATTAGATCCACTACTTAATGATGAACAGACTTCTTGGCGAGAGTNCTGGGTAAGAGAGTCTCAATTAGATCCACTACTTAATGATGAACAGACTTCTTGGCGAGAGTACCAATGCCAGTTTGAAATAATTGCCACCGTGAATGGCTGGTAAGCCGAACTGCGGGCGTACTACCTTTCCGCAGTACTGAGAGGCCCCGCACTGAGCATACTACAATCTCTGCCAGAGCGACATCGACTTGAGTACCCCACCCTGGTGTCGGCCTTGGAACTACGTTTCGGCGACCGATGCGTGCAACATGCCCACCATGCCCAACTGCGACCAGGGGAGCAACTGCGGGAGCTATGGCAAGACATNGCGGGCGTACTACCTTTCCGCAGTACTGAGAGGCCCCGCACTGAGCATACTACAATCTCTGCCAGAGCGACATCGACTTGAGTACCCCACCCTGGTGTCGGCCTTGGAACTACGTTTCGGCGACCGATGCGTGCAACATGCCCACCATGCCCAACTGCGACCAGGGGAGCAACTGCGGGAGCTATGGCAAGACATCGTGCGGCTATCCTACTTATCTCTGGAGGGGTGCCTCGACGAGGCGCGCGACATCATAGCAGTTTGCTTCTTCATCAATGCCATCGCCGACACAGAGGTACGGCAAGCGGTACATCTGGCTGTACCCCACAACATGCAGGACTGCCCTGGCCCGAGCACTGGAGGTGGAGTCAGCAAGACAGGGGGTTGCACTCCGACGTCCAGCACGGGCAGTGACGCCGAATAAAGATGACGAAGACAGCATAAAGAAGACAATAAAGTAGTTGCAGATGGCTGTGAAGGACATCGTTTCCAGGGTCCGTGCTACAGAGCTACGCCGCCTCCACACCTAAACAGTCGGAGTGTTGGTCATGTGGACAGCCGGGGCTCCTGAGAGCTACTACCTACAATAACAACAGCAGCAGAAGCAGCAGCGAGAAAAGAGGCAGTGGGAGGCAGGTGAGATTACAGCTCATTCGGAAAACTTGTAAACACCGATCTTAGGGGGCGAAGGTTGGTGACTGCTGAAGGGAAGGCCCCAATGTTCTTACATGTACGGTCAGTGAAACAGAAATGGGATGCAATACTTGTGGAGGGGAGCCTGTATGATGTTCCTTGCCAGATGGTCGTCGACACTGGGGCGACCATAAAGTAGTAAGAACAGACATTCTCGGGCCTCCCCTCCCCCTTCCGCAGCTATCGCCCAACGATAGCACGGAACGGTGCTATTTGACTACAGTAACAGAAAAGACAACGCCAGTTATCTGTACGAGAAAGTTATCTTGAAGCTTGGTGACATTAGCATAGAGCACGATGTTTACATAGCATAAATATGGTATGAATGCATTTTGGGGCTTGATGTACTATGTAGGCTGGGGGGCTGTATCGATACTCGACTTGCTGTGCTAAGGGTAGGCAATACAAGGTTGGTGATGTCAACATAACATGATTTGTCCACCCCAATTAGCTGCCCAGTAGTATGTGGTCAACTCACTGTGCTGCCCTTTTCTAGTGAAATGGTAATTCTAGGCAGATGCCTAGGGAAATTTGTCAGACGTTTGAATCTATTGAACCAGCAGAGAGGATTGGCATCCTGCCAGGTAAAGTCGTTGTAGCAACGACTTTGGTCTTTTCTAACTCTGCCAGTTTTCCAGTTAGAATGATAAATTTGTCCTCTTGTGCCATTAGTCTTGAGGTGGGGGCCATGATAGGTATTTGCAAGCAGGTACACAAATACTTCCAGATGTTCAAGAAGATTCTAGAGTAAAACGAATAGAATGTCATATACCAGAAGTACTGAATGAACTGCTTCTACGAACCAAAGAAAATCGTAACCGGCGATAGGAAAAGGCTGTATCTGAAATAATGCAGAGAAATAGGGATGCCTTCTCACCAAATTACCTCGGAAGGGCTAACATGACCTGCCATAACATTGATACAGAAGATCCCAGGCCCATAAGACACCCATCAAGACGACTGTCACTAGCTTCGCATGAGGCAGTTGAAGGAATCCTGAAGGAAATGAAAGATCTAGATGTGATATAACCATCAGTTTGTCCATGGTGATCCCCCATAGTTCTTGTTATGAAGAAATATGGTTCTCTGAGGTTTTGCATAGATTATCGCCAGCTTAATAATGTGACCAAGAAAGACTCTTAAATGCTTCCAAGGATAGCTGATACATTAAACAGCCTAGCAGGTTCACAATGGTTCTCTACTTTGGACGTAAAGAGTGAGTACTGGCAGTGCAAGATGTTTCCAGAAGACCAAAAGAAGACTGAATGTTGCGTCCGAGGGAGAGGAACCTGGCAAACCTGGCAGTTTAAAGTTATGCATTATGGGTTATGTAATTCCCCTGCTACCTTCGAAAGCCGGGTGTAAAACGTTCTGCCTTTAGATATTTGTCAGGTTTATGTAGATGACATTGTTGTGACAGGAAGAACATTTGAAGAGCACATATCAGTATTCCAGAAAGTGGCCTCAGCCAACTTCTAACTTGTTCCTAAGAAGTGCCATAGTTCCAAAAGAAAATAAATTTCTTGGGACATGTCGTGTCGGCCCATGGAATAGGAAAAGTCCCCGAGAAGACCAAAGCAATTAGAAAATTGGAATGACATCAAGTAACAAAAGTGAAGTGCGGAGTTTTCTGGGATTATGTCCCTTTTACCGTCGATTTGTACCTGGGTCCGCCACGATCGCCAAGCCACTATACGAGCTGACAGAGGCAGAAAGGAGATTTCGTTGGACCACTGGGTGTGAAAATGTTTTTAGCAAACTAAAGAAAATTCTGACATCTCCACAAGTCCTATGTTTCCCGAAAAGTGAGGGTGTATTCGTTTTGGACACTGATACTAGTGAGGCACCCATGGGAGCTGTGTTATCTCAGGTTTAAGATGGGAAGGAAATACCACTAGAATACTTCAGTAAGGTATTGCATAAGCCTGAGAGAAATTACTGTGGTACACGCAGGGAGCTTCTCACCATTGTGAAGGCAATTTCACACTTCCACCCGTACCTTTATTGTAGACATTTTATTCTAAGAACCGACTATGCTTCATTATGCTGGCTACTAAATTTCAAGAACCCCGAAGGTCAAATAGCCTGGTGGATACAGCATCTTCAAGAATATGACTTTGAAATACAGCTCAGATCTAGATTCCTTCATAGCAATGCACTGTCTAGGGGGCCATCTCAGCTATTTTGTCGTCATTGCGAATGCCAGGAAGAAAAGAGTGGTGAATCGCTGAAAGTGTGGAGGACAAGAATTCAAGGTTCTTTATCTTGTGATAAGTCATATACCTGGAATGATGAGGTTATTAGGAAATACCAGCTGAATGATCCCACTTTGCAGCCATTATTAAAGTAGAAAGAAGCTGGATGTCGGCCAAAACGGGAAGAGATATCTAGTCTGAGCACAGCAGTCAAAGCATACTGGGCACAATAGAATTCCCTTATACTGAAGAATGGTGTACTTTGCAGAAACTGGGAAAGTAATGATGGAAAACACACACACTTACAGATGGTCCTTCCAGAATGCATGGTTCCCGAAGTCTTGAAAGAACTGCATAATGCGGCAGCCAGTGGACACTTTGGTGTAAATAAGACCCTTGACAGAGTTAGACTGAGAATGTACTGGTTTCATTTTCGGGAGGATGTTGAGAATTGGAGTCGAATGTGCTACACTTGTACTGCTATAAACCGCCCCAGAACCAGGGGACAAGGTCATCTCCAGAAATACAATGTTGGAGCCCCATTCGAGAGGATGACAGTAGATATTCTGGACCCCTTGCCTGTGACAGATATATATACATATATATAATCGGTATCTACTGGTGATCCAAGATTTATTCACTAATTTGCCTGAGTTTATTTCCCTCCCAAACCAAGAAACACATACTGTGGCAGATTCACTTATAGAGCATGTCTTCCCGAGGTTTGAGCTGCCACTAGAAAGCCATCCCGATCAGGGAAGAAACTTTGAGGCTGCAGTCTTCCAGGAGGTAACAAAGATTCTGGGGATAAAGAAGACTAGGACTACAGCCGTAGACCCTCAGTCGTATGGAATAGTCGAGAGACTTATCCGTACTCTTGAGCAATACCTGTCGATCTTTGTGGCAGACAACCAAAAGGACTGGGATTCAAAGGTGCCATTGTTTCTTCTTGCTTACCGCTCAGCAGTTCTCGATTTCACAAGGGTAACACAATCAAGGATGAAGTTTGGAAGAGAGCTACACCTCCCTAGTGACCTGCTGTTTGGCCAACCGACAGAATAGAAAGCCGCAGCCTCTGATTATGGCAGCGAATTTTGTAACAAACTTGTTGGCATTCATGATTTTTCTCGACAGCAGCTCAGAATAAATAGTGACAGAATGAAGACGCAGTATAAGATAATGTCGAGCAAGGTATTTCTAGAAGGACAACTGGTGTGGCTTTACAACCCACAGAGAAGAAGAGGGTACTGCCCGAAGCTGCAGAAATGCTGGGAAGGCCCCTACAGGATTCTGAATAAGATCAATGATATGGTCTTTCAGATTTTTCGTCAAGGCTTTCGGGTGAAGCCGAAGATTGTCCATATCGACCGACTGGCATTCTACGATAGTCCGGATGTTGAATGTCTGTTTGAGACGAACAGACTTGAGGAGAGCTCAGTGTTACGCGCTCGCTGCTTCGCATCTCACGCGAGTGAGTGTAAGTGAAGGACACCAGTTATTTGATTGCGGCGGTGTCAAGTCAATTGAATGTTTTTAATTACAGGTGCGCGCTGAACCAAGAACCACTTATCTATTTCCAAAAAGCGAACCGACACGAAAATCCTTTTGTGGCGCGCCCTGCTGACTTTCGTTGTATTAAGTTTCTTCGCCTATCTGAGAAATTTTCTAGTGGTTTGCTGCCCTAGTTTCTCTCAACATGACTCGGGGTGCGTCGAACTTTACACGTCAATGCCAGCAGAGTATAAATAATGCGATGGGCATCCGAGTTGAAGAGTTGTTGAATGAGTGAGTGGCTGATTTTCAGCGAAGAAGACGTGCGGTGGGAGAACTAACCAGCGGAAGGGAAATCTGCGACTGCGAGTATCAAGCAGTGAAGANCAGCGAAGAAGACGTGCGGTGGGAGAACTAACCAGCGGAAGGGAAATCTGCGACTGCGAGTATCAAGCAGTGAAGGGTGCGGCTGGCAGGCTGAACTACTGGACTAGATGCGTGAGTGAATGACATTTCAAATGATGCCAACATACAGACTGNGTGCGGCTGGCAGGCTGAACTACTGGACTAGATGCGTGAGTGAATGACATTTCAAATGATGCCAACATACAGACTGGAAGTGTGTTAATGATGAGTGTGAGTTAATTGAATGCAACCAAACAGATACATTAAGAAGTACGTTATTTAGAGCAAAAATATACATTAGATATTGCGCTCATTGAGAAATAAAAAGAGAAGTTGTGGATATAGATAAATATTAGTTGTGTGAATAAATAAAGATCCAATTTAGTTATTTTATTTTTACTAAGACCTCCATCCCTCAGGCGTTCTTGTAACAATACTTTCCCAGCACAAATTTTAAGTATGGTATTTACAAGAGCAAACAGCAAAAAATACCACTTTGTTAGCGATTGAGCATTCACAATNCACAAATTTTAAGTATGGTATTTACAAGAGCAAACAGCAAAAAATACCACTTTGTTAGCGATTGAGCATTCACAATCAAGCTTATTACAATGGGAAGACGTTACGAATTTAAGTGCAAAGTAAATATAGAAGTCATGAAATGGAAATTTTTTACTTTCTCCTTTCCTTTAAATAAAGCCCTTAAAATTATATTTTTAACCATTTAATTTTTTTCGATTCAGTTGTCATATTTAAACAAATAATTGTGAAAGCCAGTATTAGATAAATTGAGTGTACGACGAAATATCAAACAACCTGTGAACATACTTCGTTTATATTTCCACTCTAGTGCGANCACAAATTTTAAGTATGGTATTTACAAGAGCAAACAGCAAAAAATACCACTTTGTTAGCGATTGAGCATTCACAAGCAAGCTTATTACAATGGGAAGACGTTACGAATTTAAGTGCAAAGTAAATATAGAAGTCATGAAATGGAAATTTTTTACTTTCTCCTTTCCTTTAAATAAAGCCCTTAAAATTATATTTTTAACCATTTAATTTTTTTTCGATTCAGTTGTCATATTTAAACAAATAATTGTGAAAGCCAGTGTTAGATAAATTGAGTGTACGACGAAATATCAAACAACCTGTGAACATACTTCGTTTATATTTCCACTCTAGTGCGANTTAGATAAATTGAGTGTACGACGAAATATCAAACAACCTGTGAACATACTTCGTTTATATTTCCACTCTAGTGCGAAGAACAAAGTTTATTCTTTACGTAGGTTCTTGCATGTTACAAATCAAAAGGTTTTACACAATTATATTTATTTAATGAAAATTCCATTTATCCCTTTAACTTACATACTAAAGGAAAACATCCGGTGCACATGACCGTTGCACCCTGGCGGCGAAAATATTTAGTTGCCAAACTTAAAGCATTGAGATTCCCAACCTGAGTAGAAGAAGCTAGGCAAGTTTAAGAAAGGTTTCAGTTAACTGTGGACAAGGCTATACCGCCCAGTGGTGGTTTCATACGTATACTTACGATGCTCACAGAGGAAAAGGTTTTGTTGAATAAAACAAAGTTTGTTTAGCGCAACCAAACTAATTGTTTGTATAAGGGTGAACAAATATTTTGCCGTTGAAACCGAATTATTTTGTTGTTCTTATTTGGTTGCCCCAAACTGTAATATTTGGTTGGCGAAACTAAAGATTTGTTTAACTCTACGCACATTACACAGTTTAGATAATTATAAAAATAACTTAAATGTCGGAAACACTGTTGCTATCCTAATTGGCACAAAAATGACAAACAAACATTTGAGCTGTATTTTCGAATGAGTGACCAAGCAGATACTGTGTATACAGTGGTTTTAACCAAATATTTTGTTCACAGTCTAATTTGTTTAGTCCACGGAGGTTTTGTTTATTCAGGCGTGTATTTTGTTAGATTAACAAAATCAATGTTGCTGTTTTTCATGTTTTGTTTACTTAAAATGTTTTTTGGGGTTGCTAAATATATATTTGGGCCTATACAAACAAGTATTTTGTTGACTTGGACAAACTTTTTCTTCATTATGAGCTTGTTGGAATGTTTCACTCTTAAA
>NQII01005601.1:17019-154347 GCA_002778355.1 Clitarchus hookeri
CTCTGTCAAGATTTTGGATTTACGTGTCTTGCCCACCGGGACCATCGCCAGAGAGTGGGACTTAGTCGGAGAAAGTTCAAGGCCAAACCTACTCAACGACTTCTCGAACTGGCGAAGATTGATTTGAAGGTTTTCACATGTATTCGCCAGGAAAACCACATCGTCTGCGAACGCCAACCGAGAAATTCGGTGTTCACCAGCTGTTTATCCTACCGCACTCACCAGGCCTCGCAATGCCTAATACATTACTAAGTTGAAGAGAAATGGAGAAAGTGGGTCACCCTGTCGAACTCCTTGATGAACAGAAATGTCGGCAGTGACCTCACCAGGCAACTGCAAAATCGTAGAGGCCTGGGAGTACAGATTCCAGATGTATCGAACGACTGTATATGGCGCACCTCTAGCCCACAAGACGATGATAAGGGGAAGATGTTGCAACGTATCATATGCCTTGCGGACGTCCAAGATGGCCATATACAGAGAGCGGAATCTTTCTGAAGCATTGGCCAGCACCTCAGACACCAATGATAAATTATCGGCTAACCCATCCTGCTGTAGGAAGGCTTTCTGTTCAGGAGAGATTGGAAGTGCAGCCTAAAGTCTCCTACTGATGATATTATTAAAATGTCTACTAACCACAGACGTGATAGTAATGGGTCGGAAGTCACCAGGGTCAGATGGAACTGTCTTCTTAGGAATAAGCACTGTCCTAGCCTTTAAAAGCTAGGGAGGAAGATCACCGGTCAATAAAAAGATGTTAAACAGGACTACCTTCAGCTGGTCAGGAACATCAGACCAGTTCCTCAGAGACACACCATGAGGCCGATTGCCCACGTATGGCGTCCTTCTTCAACTCATCTTCAGTTATCAAAGTGGACAAGTTGTAGGGGTCCTCGTCATACGGAAGAACAACTTGTTCGTTACGAAGACTTTCACCGGTTGAAGAGAGAGTCGACCACCGCTCGGAGGTACCCTCGGGATAAACACCTTTTTCCTCCTGATCCTCTCCATCAAGAACACGCGCAGCCACTCGCGTGCGGTCTCACTTCCAGAGATTTTGTATGGAAGTATACTCAGACTTACGCTGCTCATTCCGAGACCGCGCAACAAGTGGGTCTCTCGGCCTGAGGATAGGCCTAACCTCATCACTAACTGGAAGGAACTTTCTAAGCTATTGATCGATTACTCCAGAAACTGGCCGCCCCTCGATGGCCGGATCAAGAGCGCGGGAAACGCCTTTAGGTAGGCAAGCGCTTCGCCACAAATGAAAGAAGCAGTTACAGACTCGTTATCCTCACAGGTGGCAGACGTCTATGACTTAGGCATACAAAAGCCTGTAGAACGTTATGACAAATGTAAAAAAAAATATGGTAACTATGTAGAAAAGTAGAGAAATATGTAAGGAATTAAATAAAATTTTTTTTTAAACAATCTGTAATGGTTTATGTTTTATAAGAAATCGGGCCTTACTTTCAGAATAACCCTCGTATATTACGAAAAACCTAAATAATATTATTGAATAGAGAAGCGAAAGCTCAACTAAGATGCACGGGAAAAGTGATTTTACGTTTTCAACATACATGATGGAAGCAAGAAAAATGCTACTAACGGGAGTGTTTTTTTCTAGGCCACATTGTCTGAAAAAAAAAATTAAAAATTACACACCTTTGACACGTTTACTAATTTTGAGTGTGGATTACGGCAGTACGTCCATATTCAGCTTGATGAAATCTTTTACTTTAAGAATATGGCAGGCACAACTGTAAAAGTAGTCACTCAGACTTCGTACACTGAAAAAGAGTAACATTAGATATCGTCCGAGCGATACGATCTCTCAGTGACTGGGAAAAATTTGGTAAAATTCCGATACAACGATACAGATAAAGTGTCAGAATATGAAGTTTAATCGTTCCTGCTCAAATCACATATCAAGTATGAAATTAGTTGGCATTGTCATGGCCGTGGTAGTAGGGGCCAAACTTATCCAAAACATTCTACTTAAATTGGTAGGTTTATCGCCCATATTAACTGCCGTCTGTATGAAAATCAGTTTCCCAAGTTTACTGGACCAGTGAAACTTCTGTAACATCAACAGTGAATCGCCGTTGTTCTCTTCGAATAACTGCATGGAGTAAATTATGATTCAGCTTATCGAAAAAGTTATACAGAATGTTAAATTATCATGTGTATAAGTGAGTAGTAAAAGTTATCAGAAAGAAGTGCGAAAATTTGTTATTTCTGAAAATTTATTTTGTAATATTTTTTGTGTGGGTTTATAGAAAATTTTGGCTACTAGGGTGAACATGAAAAAATTGGTGTTGAAGAAATTGTATTAATTATGGGGTGTTCTAGAATATAGAGACTATAATTGCGTTTTAATTAAAAACTTATTACTTGTAATAATTTTTTATTAAAGTTATTAGTAATAAAATGCCTAATATTCCTCTTAGTTATCGTTGTTTGTTTCCGAAAAGGGATTTCCTAAAAAATTCAGTTGTTTATAAATATATTATCTACTCGTCAAAAGGGGCAACGTGTGGTACCGTAAGACACTCGCTCTTGCAAACGATCGTCTGGAGTTGCTGGAATATTCACTACAGGACTGTGTCGTGCGGCCAAGTGTTACCATTAAAGTGGCGATGAGATGAGGAAATAATGCAAAACAAAAGTGTCCATTCCCTAACTGACTCTTTATCTGAAGATGCACGTCAACAACACAAATAAACTCACCAGCAACAGAACAGCGTGAAAAATAACTTGCAAACAATAAGTAATGTTTTTTAAAATTATTAAGCTAATTAACGCGATTACAGTTGTGATACCACCTGGGCATGGCCATATATTACACCTGTGTTTAAGGTAATCTCGGTGACCTGGTGGCGGTGGTGGGGTCATCGCCGTCGGCTCTTGCACATATTATTCAAGCGGCTCATTTCCCGAACACACATGCCTAGTTACGACAGCACTGTCCCACCGAATTGAAAAAACGCGAACCTCACATTTGCAGGCGAAAGGATGTGAGCGGTTGCAAAATATTCAGCAAGTAGACAAAGTGGCGAGGACTGACCAGATAGTAGTTTCTGATTTTAAACTAGACGTTAACATAGAATCTTTCATAAAATAACATTTTTAACTACTGTAGTCATGCTAATGATTTATGAACCCGTAACATTTTTACAGCTGAGATTCTGAGGCTTGTAAAGTGCTTATATCTCGGCTTAAAAAAAGCAGTATGTAGCTAATGGAAACATTAATAAAAACGGAAAAAGTTTCATATTTCACCTTTCTATACTCTGATGCAAATATCCCTTATGCATGTCTATTTGTGATAGCCAAACGGTAAGATTCACATCTGAAGGAATTTTTTTTCATTAGTATTTGAATATCGCTCCGATATAAAAAGTTATACATTTTTTAAATTGCTTTTTTTTAACAATGAGTTATCACCATCATAATGAAAATTATTTTGTTTCTTTTGTAGTATTTTTTATAAGTAGGAAACACAAGAAAACCTAGAAGAAAACTTACAGATAAGTTCCATAGGGAAGTTGTGTAAAATCCTTTATTTAAAAAAGGATGTCTGTAATTTTACATAGATTTCTGGATACATTTTTTAACTAGTTATTTTTTCGTAGGATCATGAAAAATATTTCTGACAGTGAGTCAGAAACATTAAAATTCTCAAATCGGTGTTCAAATCTCTTTCCAGAAAGAGATATTTAAACTTTTTAATAATTTTTATACAGGGTTAACCTGCATTAAAATAATTGAAGTTATTTTCACGTCTATATGTAAGAACCGGAAGTATATTTAAAATATTTGGGAAATTTGTGAAGAAGTTACGAAAATTCACGGGAAATACCGTGAAATCTACGGAAAGTTCATTACTGAAAAAAAAAATTCCGTAAGTTTAAGAAGATTTCCGAAAATTTTTAGAAGTACTATTTAGTAATGTCACGGGATTATATTTACACTCTTTTGAGCGGGGTTTCTCGATGATCGAAAGCTTGTTACCAGCCACTCATGGAACCGTTTGTCGTACATAATAACAAAAACATTTTATATTGTGCTAAAATTAGGAGTTGAACGAGCAATGAAGATATGTCAAATACTGACGACACACACTGTATAATACTTTTGTCAATTCTACTGTGGAATTTTTGTATATATACATAGCGTTGCAAATGTACGATAATATCCTTTGTAAAATTTATTCTTTGTAACGTTACAAGATATGTATTTTTAATATAACTAGAAACATATTTCTAACGACTAAACACTTTATGTCGCGAAGGCAAAGTTTCAAACTATTTAATCCTGTGATACTTATTTTACGTTATACGAAAAAATGTGTTTATGAATGACGTGCTGTTGAATAACCACTGAATTGACGTGAAAGATTTTTTTTTAACGTTCTTTCGAATGTAAGATACTTGATTGTCTTTTACTTTACTTTCGAAGCACATACGATCATGCTGCCACGTGTATTTAATATTCCCAGTTATCTTTGCATCCAGTTGAAGAAGCTGTAATGATAATTTGTTGATTTGCAATGCCAGTAATTGTTATAACAACAAGTTCACAAAACAATATAGTCTAAAACTCCTCCTATGCAACTGTTCACTATACATGCAAACCTAAAGTCTTTCTGAAATGGAGTACTTTCCTAAATTACTAACCTCAATCGTTTCCAAGAGGTAAGAATATGAAATTCTTGGCCGTATTTTCAACTATAAACATTCCACTTAAGCAACATCAAAAGTGGTCAGATGAAGCAGTCGTGTGGTAAAATGCATTAGTTTGAAACATATAGGTTGCGGGCTTCGGTTTAAGAGCCGTTGGGGTTTTTTTTTGTGGATACAATTCGAAAGATATTTTATACTATACCATTTTTTGATTGCATTTGTTTTCGAGAGCATTATCAAAATAATTTTGTCTCCACTTATCGATAGTGTAAATTGAAATAATGCCTTAATTTGTAATAACACACAAATAGTTATATATTGAACATTTTACAGGAGAACCTTTGTTAGCGCTACACAATATTTTGGCAACTTCTTTCTATTTTTTGTAAAAGTACAAAAACATTAATAGTATATGCTGTTGATATAACTGCTGAAGCAGATGGAAAACATTTTTTCAACGTCGTAGGGAAATACCACGGCACGGTGAGGAATCTCCATTTAAAGACAGAACACAGCGGAATTTAATTCTAGCTACTATTCTAGACAGTAAATTCTGTATTACCACTGAACGAAGTTAAACCAGCCACATGAAGAGATTTGAAGAAGACACTGCATGAGTTGCTCGCGTAATTACAAAGCAGAAAATCAGAGTAAAGGAATGATTAGGCACGAAACAACCAAGTCTTTCTTTGTCTCTGGTTATTAACTTTCCTCGCTCACCAAAGAGGTACTTGAAGAAATCCCACTAGAGCTCTTGCAAACACTCACAGATTGCAGAAGACTCTCTTGAGGGGTTTTGGAAAAATTTATTGAATGTTGACGTTCTATCGCAAATATTTGCCCCTGCTCCTTTTAGCTCTACCTCACGCCATTACTCGACAAAAAAAAATTGCTGTTGATTTTCTGTTAACGTGTGTACAATATATACTGAGATATAATCTAAGAATAAAATACAAGGTTTCTGAGGATTGTTATAAACCATTATATCTCTTCAGTCTTCTCATCACTTTCGGAACTTACGCAAACCTTATCTGGCATTCGTTTTTACGACGCGAGGTTTATTTTATGTATTTGTTAATTAGTTAAGTTTATTTATAATTCAATATTCTAGAAACTAGGAAGCAATAAAGTTACTAAGTAACAGCATATGTTATCTAGTTTTTGGGAGACGACGGTACAAATATGTTAACATACACAGAGGCAATGCTGCTGGAAGTTTATATTTTGATATATTATAGCAAAAAAAATATTAGGTGAAAAGTAAAACTTTTTTCGCCTATTAAGTTGTAACATAGATGCATTAATCCGAATCACAAAAACAAAAGTTGATTGACGATTTTTTTTTAACTTACTAACATCAGTTCTTGGAGCGATCACGAAGTCTTAACTCGTTTATTTATAAGGATAAAGGAGTAATTGAACTCTAATTTGTCTACTATCTTTTAACTTTTGTTATACATATGACTTCACGCTGATTAACGGTAGTTTGGAGATAGAAATAATTCGTAAAAATAATTCATAAAAATAATTTATCCAGATGGCAATACAAATTAGCAGATTATCTGTGGCTCCGAAAATATTAACCTTATAATTGAAATATGTTTTGCTTTGGGTAGTGGCCTTTGCAACACTAGTGCCCTTGTCATGGTTAAGAATTAAAATACTTGAAAATATTTAGAAATCTCACCAAATCCTTTAATAATCCTTCATATGTAATTAATTTAAATAAAAAGTTTGAAAATAGCTAGCGGCACAGAAAAGATTTAGTTTAGGTTTGCCGTCGGAAATATCGTGTAGGTATGGAAAACAGCACGGCGGAGTGAAAATATTCCAGAAGGTTGAATAAACGGTGTTTGGTGAAAATCTTTATTTGTAATTTCTTAGCTGGAATTAGTGGTTAAACGTAGAATTAAGATGACCTTGAAGTTTCCGATGATCAGGCACGCCGACGGGGCATCTCTCCGGATGCGCAGCAGCCCTGGGTGACGTCTTCTCTGCGTGTAAGCACACGGCTTACGGAGCTGGCATACAGTTCACTGGCACCTTAACGGACGTCTCCCGAGCTCTAGCTAACCTCTCTGAAAGTTACTCGGAGGGGTCTAATACAGGCCTACAAACACCTCGCGTCTTCGTCTCTAGTAGACGGTCTTATTCTAGGGTTACGAACTCGGACTTTCCCATCAACAATCTAGATTTGACACCTCTTGCACAGCCCATGGGATGGCTGCTTCAAGTGGCGTAACAAGATGCCCGTCTCCTTCGCTTAAACACCGGCCAATCACGAGGGTTACAATTCAAATTAATTTCAACTGCCACTTAAAACTGCCCGAACGTTCAAAATGCATCGAGTCATAAGACCTTGTAAGTACGTGCACGTACACAATGTAAAAATATAAAGACATATAAATATGCGGCCAAAATAAAAATACAGTTAAAAAATAATAAATATTACGTACTCTGTTTCAAAACAAATAGATAATTATTGCCACAAAATAAAATTACTTATGTGAATAATAATATTATTTAACCCTTTTAAACATAAAAATTACCTGTTAAAAGTTATTAATTATTATATCTTAAAAAGCGTGTGTTACATTTGGTACAGATTACTTTCAAGAAATATTTCATCTCCTAAAAATTTTTCAAACAGAAATTTTTTGCCTAATGGCACGTTAAAATCAAAACTTTAAGTGTTTGTGGAATGCACAAATAATAAAATTATCTCACTTACTGACATCATATAAGTCATATTGATTAAAGATACTATGTAAATATAATTGTTTCTTGTAGTCTATTTGTACAATTGAAAAACACTAAAATCGTAATTTTGACATGCCATGATGATGCAAAAACTATGCGATAAAATCATTTTTATACGAGGAAAGAGTACTTACAAGTAATGCCAACAAGTTGGACAGTATTTCGTACAAATATAAAATAATGAATTATTTAATGGCATTTAACACAAACAGCAGTATCAACAACATAAAAGAGGCCGCGGTGCTGTAGTGGTCAGACTACTCGTCTCTCATCACGGCGAACCAAATTCGATTCCCGGCGTAATAACTGCCAATTTTTACACGTAGGAAACGTGGCGAAGCGTTGCCGTTGGCTGATGAGTCTCTTCGGGGTACTCCCGTTTTCTCCACCAATGCTTCATCTCTAACCTCTGTGAAACTAACTACCCCAGTTGTTAAACACCACCCAAATATCCTATTCGCCAAAAAACATAGCCTACCACAGATTAACACAAAAACCAAGTATAGAAGTAGTCAAATATTGACTTGTGCATCGGTCGTGATTGGAGTTATAATTTTACACAGCAAGTAGTGCAATTATTAAATAAACCGAAAATACACTAATACACTCGCCTGTACTTGTTATGTATTTGTTTGGAACGCCAGAGAGTTAAGAATGCGAGGAGTTTTACTATCGAATTCTGGAAAACGCGTGGTTTCTATTTAAGGTTAAGTTATTCCCCCGTTCCCATCCCACTCCATCAATCACCCTACGTTATATACCGTTAGCATATCGACATAAACTAGAGGCGTTAACAAACAAAATTAACAATGACGTAAATTCCTTCTCTCACACTGTGCAACCGACGAAATTTTCTGGTCTTGATTGCCGGTCATGATCACTATTTATTTGACGTATCTCTTTTCCTCGCAGTTAAATTGCACAGGACACTGCGGCGGATTCCCTAAATTTCTACAATTAATCATAAAGGACCAATTTGTATGTATTTGAATGTATGACCAATTTGTAAGTTTACCACAAGTACTAGAGCCAAGTTCGCTCATTTCTCATTTACAGATGTCCACGTTCTCTCAGATAAGGTATATATGACACCATCATTACTTCTTGCTCGACTTTTTTCTTCGTGTCGTGGTAATTATTTAAGTAGTAATTTTTTATATATTCATCAGTAATTTCTCTATAGGTTATTTGTTATTCCTTAAAAAATTATTGAAAAGGGAAGACAATCAGAAGGAAAATACTCCATAAATTACCACACGTTTTCTGAAACATTTCATAAAAGTTACACCATACGAAGAGTAATATATTCCTGGCAGTAAAATATACCGCCATTTANTTTTCTGAAACATTTCATAAAAGTTACACCATACGAAGAGTAATATATTCCTGGCAGTAAAATATACCGCCATTTATTATGATTATTAATATTGACCTCCAAAACGTGCGGAAGAAGTATGACACTGACTGAAAATATATGGAATTATGTGAATTAGATACGGTACAGTTTCAAATAGATACAAAGAAATTTCTTAACCCAGATGTGAAATGAAATATGGAAAACTTAAGAAATCTTATTTTTCACCAAATTTCTGGATCATAGCTTTTTGTGATGAATAGTGTGAGAGTATATTAGTTTAGCTATCTTGAACCACTCTTAACTGTTCCAGTGACAAGAAGTATTTTTAACTTCACTTCTCTACGTATTTTGGAAATGCATAATTCAAAACAACATTTTAATATAAGCACTTTCCTGAGAGTTCACGAAGTTTAAAATGTCCTGAAAATTTCTCACTTATAGAAAATTTACATTCAACCATAACTTTTCCAATGTTTCTCTTTGCATAAACTATAAAACTGANAATTTCTCACTTATAGAAAATTTACATTCAACCATAACTTTTCCAATGTTTCTCTTTGCATAAACTATAAAACTGAATTTTGTGGTTTCTCTCATTCTTTTCCATTTAATTTGAATTTTTAACATTTTCACATCAGTAGTTCACCTTCTCATAATCTGTCAGAACTCAAATAATTGCTGCAAATATGCCACGTTCCTTCCCTTTTTGGGCATTGGTCAGAAAGAATTTATTCTTTATAGATTACGCAGTGTTAAGAAAATCATTTTAAAATTAAGTGTGCGTATATGTTTACAATTTATATAAAAATGCAAAAGATGGCGTTTATCAACGTTTCTTACTTTGAATGCTTAAGTTAACTGGTAGGTTAACATTACTGCAATTGTTGATGAACTTATTCTGGAGATAAAATACCTAAAACCTTGGTAAATAAGAAACGTAACCAAAAATAATGTAATTGACGGACCGAGCTATGAGCTATTGTTTTAGAGCAGGTAAACCCCCCCCACCACAATTTTTTTTTAAATCTCCGAAAATTAACTTTTTAATACAAACCAGGCACATTTTTCCTTTCAGCACAATTTCGTCAGGAGTGTTAGATCTCGGTACGCAATATTGATTGATAAATTCCCGTATAAGAGGACGGAAGTACGAGACATTCCAAAATCAAATCGTATTTTCATCGATGGAAATAACTTAAAGGAATTTATTCAATTTTGTGTGAAACTGTTTGTCGATTACTTTTCGCGCGTCGGTTGCTCCTTTGTACGGAGTAAGAAAGTTTGGTATTAACCGCCAGCAAGGAATAGTGATAAAACAGGCCACACAACTAACTTCACAAACGTGTGTTTCACTTGAAACTTGGCTGTGAGGTAATTACACGCAGCCAAAGGCTGTCGTGCGACTACACGAACTTCGGATTGTAACCAACAAACAACAGGTTGTCTGTATGTAAAACAGTGTGCTGAACTTTGATTGCATTGCTCACTGTTGTTTATCATGTTAAACACAACTGACCAATTTTTGTTTCCATCTGAATAGTTGGGGAACATTCGGTTAAAGGGAAAGGATAATTCTTAAAGAATAGTTTGCGGCCGCCATTTTAGAAATTAAGTAACGTTAACTTTGACCCTGGTTTTTACCCTGACATTGACTTCCCCATAAATCCCGTAAATAGTTTCTGAACATAAAATATCCCATAATTCCCAGTCTTCAGCATCCTTCTAAAAACCCTAAACATTTTTTAAATTCCACTTATATTTCTCACATTCCTCAGTCTGTATGTCTAAGATCCGCTCTAAGGTACGGTAATCAGTTCAAAATTAACATAACTTAAAATTAAATATTTGGGAATGATATGTTTTAAAAATTATCATCTTATTAAGTAATAATTTAGTTACTCGTATTATTTCTTCAGTTTGATGCCCAAGTGAGTTTATATAAATCCGGTTTACTTATCTTCCAGAATCATAAAATTTTTGTTAGAGTCCAGCATAAAACGGTAAGATCAAAAAAATTAAGAGTTCAGTTTTTAATACCATGCTTTACCAAACACCATTGTGAAGTTCGTTGTTGGCATTGGTATTGTTACATGACGCCAGAGGGGCGCATATTAGTTCGTGAGGGATGGAGGTCTTAATAAAAATAACCGAAATAAATTTGGTTTCTAATTTATTCACTNGGCGCATATTAGTTCGTGAGGGATGGAGGTCTTAATAAAAATAACCGAAATAAATTTGGTTTCTAATTTATTCACTCCTCACACATCAATTATCAACAGCATTAATCACTCTATCTCCACTATTAATATTTTTATTCCTCAATGAGCGCCATATTTAATGTCTAGTTTTTCTATAATTTACGTCCTTAATGTATCTGTTCGGTTAGAGTCAATTAACTTATACTCATCATTAACACACGTTCAGTCTGTTTGTTACCATAATTTGTAATGTCCTCCACTCACGCATCTAGTCCAATAGTCCAGCCTGCCAGCCGCACTCTTCACTGCTTGATACTCGCAATCGCAGATTTCCCTTCAGCTGGTCACTTCTCCCGCCGCTTGTCGTCTATCGCTGAAACTTAGACACCGATCCATGCAACAACTCCCGGCCCGGAGGCCCCTCGCACAATTTATACTCTGCTGGCCTTGACCTGGAAAGTTCGACGCACCCCGAGTTATGCGGACAGAATCTTAGGTAGTACACAACTAGAAAATTCCTCAGATATATGCAGAAATTTAACACAACCTAGATCAGCAGCGCGCGCCGCAAAAGGATTATCGTGCAGCTCACTTTTTGACAAAATATACGTTGTTCTTGGTTTAGCGCAAACCTGTATTTCAAAACATTTCATTGACTTGCCGCCGCCATCATATAACTGCTGTCCTTCACTTACACTCGTTCGCCTGGGATGCGAAGTATTNGCAGCGCGCGCCGCAAAAGGATTATCGTGCAGCTCACTTTTTGACAAAATATACGTTGTTCTTGGTTTAGCGCAAACCTGTATTTCAAAACATTTCATTGACTTGCCGCCGCCATCATATAACTGCTGTCCTTCACTTACACTCGTTCGCCTGGGATGCGAAGTATTGAGCGCGTGACACTGCCACCCCCTCCTCCTGAAGTCTGTTCATCCCGAACAGACTCTGCAACGTTAGGACCTTCAAAGAGTGCCAGTCGGTCGATTTAAACAACCTTCGGCTTCGCCCGGGAGCCTTGACGACAAATCTGAAATACCACATCATTGATCTTCAGAATCCTGTAAGGGTCTTCCCAACATTTCTGTAGATTTGAGTACCCATTTAGTCTCTGTGGGTTGAACAGCTAGCCCAGTTGTCCCTCTCGAAGTAGCTCGCAGGTCATTCTCGTGTCATACCTGGACTACATCCTGTCACTATATGGCAGTTTATGCCTTACAGTACTAATTCCTTCATTACTGGATCGAAAAGATGATGCGAGTACAGTATTTACCCTTGCATCTTCCTTAAGACCATGTCTACCAATCTGAAAAGTGCTGGCACTTGCGGCAGGTATGACTGGATCCTCGTCCGACGTACCCTGGAGCACTGGTAGCTCCTGTCAACTGCCTCACTCCTTCTCTCGAGTACACACAACCGGTTCTTTGCTCTCCGAAACACCTCCTTTATGGGACTACTATTCTGAGAGCCACTACAGAGGGGGACCATAACTTCATTCGCTCCATGTCATGGGCTTCTATCGCTGCTATGTGGCGNTTCTGAGAGCCACTACAGAGGGGGACCATAACTTCATTCGCTCCATGTCATGGGCTTCTATCGCTGCTATGTGGCACAGTCTGCATAGTACATCTCGACAGTACTCGGAAGTTATCATGTGCATTTTTCTACTGATTTGTGAGGTTTGCAGCTTGTAGCATCAGCTCGTAGATGCGGTTTCTCCTTTGTTGGACATATGCACGGAGGTTACACATTTCTTCACGCAAGTGCTTGCATGTGCACATCGAAGACATTTGTTCATCTCGCTGCTACTTCTGTTTATGCTGCTGCTGTATTGATTTCGACTTGCACTGCTTCTTCACTTTTCTCGGCTGCTTTGGTGGTGATATTGAAACTCCGTTGTTGAGATTGGTGCAATTCCTTCTCTAATGCACTGATCTTCTGTTTCTGTTAATTCTCGACGCTGTCCTCCTTTCACTGACACTGTCCATTCTGTCATTTGCAGCATTCACTATTTGGTTTACAATGTCCATTNCGACGCTGTCCTCCTTTCACTGACACTGTCCATTCTGTCATTTGCAGCATTCACTATTTGGTTTACAATGTCCATTATTTCCTTTACACTATCAATTTTCGTGTTCACTAACTCGCTAATGACCTCTATTTTCCCTTCTACATTATCTATTTTCTTGTCTATATTTTCATTAACAGAGTCTATTTTCCTGTTTACGTTCTCATTTACATTATTTACAGTTTCGATTACAGAACTAATTTGGATTTTTACAATTTCATTCGAACTTTCTTTTACAGAAATAATTAGGGTATTTACAGCTTAATTCGCAGTACTAATTCTGTTACAAGGCTGTTAACACATGCGCTCACTTGGCTAGCTAATCCCTCAATTAAAGCTCGCAGTGCTTCCAGTTCTGCACACATTTTTATAGTTAACATTCACAGTGATTGTTCCACAAAACAGTCTTAATTTTGTGGCGTACAACCATTAGAATTAATTAATTTTTGAATATCACTAGTTAATTGCCTACGCCTTAACTTTATTTACAACTACTGACACCAGTGTTCCATTATGCAAGATGGGCATATCTGAGTTCGTGAGGGATGGGGGTATTAATAAAAATAAAATATGTAGATTTGGATTATAATTTACTCACACTTCACACATCAGCTATTTACAACATTAATCACTCTATCTCCACTGTTAATCTTTTTATTCCTCAATGAGCGCCATATCTAATGCCAATTTTTCTCTTATTTACGTCCTTCTTAATGTATCTGTTTGGTTAGTCAATTAACTCAAAATCATCATTAACACACGTGCAGACAGTCTGTTGCCATCATTTGTAATGTCTTTCACTCACGCATCCAGTCCAATAGTCCAGCCTGCAGTCGTACTCTTCACTNTTGCCATCATTTGTAATGTCTTTCACTCACGCATCCAGTCCAATAGTCCAGCCTGCAGTCGTACTCTTCACTGCTTGATACTCGCAGTCGCAGATTTACATTTCACTGGTCACTTCTCTCGCCGCTTGTCGTCTATCGCTGAAACTCAACCACTCATCCATTCAACAACTCCAGGCCTGGATGCCCGTCGCACAATTTACACTCTGCTGGCCTTGACCTGCTGGAAACTTCNCGTCTATCGCTGAAACTCAACCACTCATCCATTCAACAACTCCAGGCCTGGATGCCCGTCGCACAATTTACACTCTGCTGGCCTTGACCTGCTGGAAACTTCGACGCACCCCGAGTCATGCGGACAGAATCTACGGCAGTAAACAACTGGAAATTCCCTTAGATAGACGCAGAAACGTAATACAACCTAGATCAGCAGCGCGCGCCGAAAAAAGATTATTGTGTGGCTCGCTTTTTGGCAGTACAAACGTGGTTTTTGGGTTAACGAGCACCTGTATTTCAAAACATTTTCTTGACCATCATAACACTGATGTCCTTCAATTCCACTCGCTCGCGTGGTATGCGAAGCAACGAGCGCAAAACAGTATTAATTTTGATTAGCCGGATCAGTCAGCGGTTGTCTCGAAATTCGATTACGGTAATTATCTTTCATTACAAAATATTTGCAAAAAAAATATATAATTAATAAAATGATACCACTTAAACTCTATGTTAATATATTTTCTTGATTTCTGCGAGGGTTGGGTGTTAACGGAATATCTCAGTCAAGCTCTAAATGTTTTTAAGCTAATAAAACTTTGTCAATTTTAGTATATATTAATAAATAATTTACATTTATTAATACATTTTATTCAACTATCACCCGTAGTCAAAACGAAGACCACAAACTGAAGAATACTGAAAGATGCGAAGTATTAAGTATTTCAGAATCTTGTAGAAAGCCGAAGTATTTATAC
Source organism: Clitarchus hookeri (assembly GCA_002778355.1). NCBI lineage: Eukaryota > Metazoa > Arthropoda > Insecta > Phasmatodea > Phasmatidae > Clitarchus > Clitarchus hookeri. Next base: position 31,901 of record NQII01005601.1, read on the forward strand.
TTAGAAATGTTAAGTTTTTTTTTAGGAAATTTGAGGATTTGACACAACTTAAAATCAAGCGCATCCCAAATCCTTATGCTGATCCTTACCCTAAAAAATAAACATCTTTCTCTGAGTGTGTTTAGAAATTATTCTTCATGTCATAACTTCAGTTCAAAAACCAAATACTTAAAACACAACAGGAATGTGCCAAGATTTTAAATACTTATAAATCTATCATAACCTATAATTCGAGTGCATTGATTTTAATAATGAAATATAAGTTATAACTAATACTGCCCGTAATGGTTTTACGAAATAGTTTTTTATCCACATGCTGTTCAATTTATAATTATAATAATTTTTTAATATTACTTTATTATTTGATACGGAACATTTATCAAACAATTTATGTTTAAATTATGGGGTCAACGAAAAAATATTTTCAGATACGCGTTTTATTAGCAAATCCTATAAAATTAATAGCAAAAAAATATTGGCATTACTAGNAAAAAATATTGGCGTTACTAGTGAAACACAAATTTACGTTCTAGTATTAGGTACAAAGCGCAATAAAGTGTCTTCTCTATATACCTGGTGGTCGTTTATGTACCAGTGCAGAACTGATGCTGGGTAGGACTTGCCGGATGTGCAATTAAGACTGATCTCATCTCCTCTGTGGTACTGCCTTTTCTCTCCTGTAATGTGAGGTCCATCCTTGGGCAAAACTGCAACAGTGGGTTATATACGTGCCGTAGTAATGAACGAGACAGAAACATAGTAACTTAGACATGTCAGAGATAAACTTTAATAAACTGCACTGACGAGACTCATAAAAACGTTAGCACAACATACAAATACCCATTTTATAGAATCTAAATGACTTTACCACAAAAACACAAATAAAAACAAGGGCAATAGAACATCGTGACTATAAAAATTCCGACATTAAATCANCGACGCACCCCGAGTCATGCGGACAGAATCTACGGCAGTAAACAACTGGAAATTCCCTTAGATAGACGCAGAAACCTAATACAACCTAGATCAGCAGCGCGCGCTGAAAAAAGATTATTGTGTGGCTCGCTTTTTGGCAATACAAACGTGGTTTTTGGGTTAACGAGCACCTGTATTTCAAAACATTTTCTTGACCATCATAAAACTGATGTCCTTCAATTCCACTCGCTCGCGTGGTATGCGAAGCAACGAGCGCAAAACAGTATTAATTTTCATTAGCCGGATCAGTCAGCGGTTGTCTCGAAATTCGATTACGGTAATTATCTTTCATTACAAAATATTTGCAAAAAAAATATATAATTAATAAAATGATACCACTTAAACTCTATGTTAATATATTTTCTTGAGTTCTGCGAGGGTTGGGTGTTAACGGAATATCTCAGTCAAGCTCTAAATGTTTTTAAGCTAATAAAACTTTGTCAATTTTAGTATATATTAATAAATAATTTACATTTGTTAATACATTTTATTCAACTATCACCCGTAGTCAAAACGAAGACCACAAACTGAAGAATACTGAAAGATACGAAGTATTAAGTATTTCAGAATCTTGTAGAAAGCCGAAGTATTTATACTTAGAAATGTTAAGTATTTTTAGGAAATTTGAGGATTTGACACAACTTAAAATCAAGCGCATCCCAAATCCTTATGCTGATCCTTACCCTAAAAAATAAACATCTTTCTCTGAGTGTGTTTAGAAATTATTCTTCATGTCATAACTTCAGTTCAAAAACCAAATACTTAAAACACAACAGGAATGTGCCAAGATTTTAAATACTTATAAATCTATCACAACCTATAATTCGAGTGCATTGATTTTAAAAATGAAATATAAGTTATAACTAATCTTGGCCGTAATGGTTTTACGAAATAGTTTTTTATCCACATGCTGTTCAATTTATAATTATTATTATTTTTTAAATATTACTTTATTATTTGATACTGAACATTTATCAAACAATTTATGTTTAAATTATGGGGTCAACGAAAAAATATTTTCAGATACGCGTTTTTTTAGCAAATCCTATAAAATTAATAGCAAAAAAATATTGGCGTTACTAGTGAAACACAAATTTACGTTCTAGTATTAGGTACAAAGCGCAATAAAGTGTCTTCTCTATATACCTGGTGGTCGTTTATGTACCAGTGCAGAACTGATGCTGGGTAGGACTTGCCGGATGTGCAATTAAGACTGATCTCATCTCCTCTGTGGTACTGCCTTTTCTCTCCTGTAATGTGAGGTCCATCCTTGGGCAAAACTGCAACAGTGGGTTATATACGTGCCGTAGTAATGAACGTGACAGAAACATAGTAACTTAGACATGTCAGAGATAAACTTTAATAAACTGCACTGACGAGACTCGTAAAAACGTTAGCACAACATACAAATACCCATTTTATAGAATCTAACTGACTTTACCACAAAAACACAAATAAAAACAAGGGCAATAGAACATCGTGACTATAAAAATTCCGACATTAAATCANTGACTTTACCACAAAAACACAAATAAAAACAAGGGCAATAGAACATCGTGACTATAAAAATTCCGACATTAAATCACAGATTCACAGTGATTCATCGCTATATACACATGTACGCGTTCAAAGATAATAGCTGCGACTCCGTATTGAAACAGTTAGAACAATTTTTGTGTTGAAAAAGTTATGGGGCAGAATCTGAAATAGCGACGCGTGCTTTATATGCAAACTTATATCAATTTTGCCATATAAATGTTAATTTTAAACAGAAAATCTAATTTTATGAAATCTTCAAAAATATTAGATTTGATACAATGATTTTTATTCTGCATTAATATTTCTCGCCTTTTATATAAAAAACTATACTTCACCGCTGAAGATTCTGTGAATCTAATACACATGAATATGTCTGCTTAAATCACGAAAATCATGTGACATTGCTCTTAAGAGTAAATCGTGGGTAATGAACGTTATAGTGTCAGGTAGTTATATTCAAATAATTTACCCACACAAAGTAATAAATATATATTTGTCAGATTGATAAAAGTATACGAGATTTATTGATATAAAAATGAAGTAACTACACTGAAGAGCCAAAAAAACTGGCACACCTTCCTAATATCGTGTAGGGGCCCCGCGAGCACGAAGAAGTGCCACAAGCCGACGTGGCATGGACTCGACTAATGCCTGAAGGTATGCAGGAGGCAATTCACACCATGAATCCTGCAGGGCAGTCCNATGGACTCGACTAATGCCTGAAGGTATGCAGGAGGCAATTCACACCATGAATCCTGCAGGGCAGTCCACAAATTCCTAGGAGTGCGAGGCGGTGGAGATCTCTTCTGAACAGCAGATTGCAAGGCATCCCAGATATGCTCAATAATGTTCATGTCTGGTGATTTAGGTGGCCAATGGAAGTGTCTAAAGTCAGAAGAGTGTTCCTGGAGCCACTCGGTAGCAACTCTCGACGTGTCGGGTGTCGTATTGTCCTGCTGGAATTGTCCACGTCCGTCAGAATGCACAATGGACATGAATGGGTGCAGGTGATCGNGTCCTGCTGGAATTGTCCACGTCCGTCAGAATGCACAATGGACATGAATGGGTGCAGGTGATCGGACAGGATACTAACGTATCTGTCACCTGTAATAGTCGTATAAAGACGTATCAGGGGTCCCATTTCACGCCAACTGCACACGCCCCATACCACTACAGAGCCTCCACCAGCTTGAACAGTCCTCTGTTGACATGTAGGGTCCATGGATTCATGAGGATGTCTCCATACCCGTACACGTTCATCCGCCCGATACAATTAAAAACGAGACTCGTAAAACCAAGCAACGTGTTTCCAGTCATCAACAGTCCAATGGCGGTGTTGGCGGACCCAGGCGATGCGTAAAGCTTTGTGTCCTGCAGTGAACAACGGTACACGAGTGGGCCTTCGGCTCCGAAAGCCCATATCAATGATGGCCCGTGGAATAATTCGTACGCTGGCACTTGTTGATGCCCCAGTATTGAAATCTGCGCCAATTTGAGAAAGGGTTGCACGTCTGTCACGTTTAATGATTCTCGTCAGTCGTCGTTTGTCCCGTTCGTTCACTATCTTTTTCCGGCAGCAGCAATGTCGAAGATTTGATGTGTTACCGGATTCCCGATATTCACGGTACACTCGTGAAATGGTCGTACGCGAAAATCCTAATTGTATCGCTACCTCGGAGATGCTATGTCCCATCCCTCGTGCGCAGACCATAACACCACGTTAAAATTCACTGGAATCTTGATAACCTGCCATTGTAGCAGCAGTAACCGATCTAGCAACTTTGCCAGACGCTTGTTGTCTTATATACGCACTGCCTTCCGCATCGCGTTACTCTGATTGGTTCCATACCTCTGTTATTTGCATACGCACGCCTATACAAGTTTTTTTTGGCTCNTACTCTGATTGGTTCCATACCTCTGTTATTTGCATACGCACGCCTATACAAGTTTTTTTTGGCTCTCCAGTGTACTGTACCATAGTGATAGTGTCGCGTATTGTCAATCTTCTTTTATCCAGCAGATGCGTTTAAGTTGTCTGTTTTGCCATACACTAATGGACTTGGTTGATTAAAGATCGGTTGTGAGGATCGATTCAGTGCCACTGCCTGGTGAAAGGGACTGCATTGTCTTCGTATGTTGTGCTTTTCTTTTACCGTGGCATTTAAATGAACATACACACACACGTTTATGTGTGTGGGAACATACGCGTATATAATTACTTACATACATCCATATGTACATATAAACATACATATATGCAAACACAAATGCGTAGCAAGTGGGAATCGTGCCGGACGATGCCGCTGGTCGGCGGGTTTACTCGGGGATCTCTAGTTTTTCTGCCCTTGCATTCTGACGTTGCTCCATTCTCAGCTCATCTCACCCTCATTGGCTCTCTAGACCTAGTTATTAAGAGCAGCCCAAACCTATCAACTTAAACATAAATAAGTATTCACATCCATGTATACTACGTACGTATACTTAATTACACTCACATATAAATTTATGCATATACATACACACAAAAATACACATACACTGTACATGCACCTACATATGCACCTGCATAACTGCACTCATAAGTACCTACATACGTATCTTCATACACGCGTGCATAAATACATACGTACATACATAAATACACATTTGTAGACATACATATACACGTATACCCGGTTTTGCACATCACAGTAGTAAACCTGGTCACAACTAACATCCTTATGATTATACACCTGGAAATTGAAACGTATTGACATGTGGACCATTGCTGTAAAGTGGCATTGGGGCACCTGCCTGTTGAGTAGTCTCTTCGATGATGCTGTGTGGTTATCACGNGGACCATTGCTGTAAAGTGGCATTGGGGCACCTGCCTGTTGAGTAGTCTCTTCGATGATGCTGTGTGGTTATCACGTATTGTCACAATGTGCTTTAGCTCTGCGTCTCGAAGAACACGTTCACTTGCTAACACGCCCGGCTGATCTCGGATTTAACGATCTTGCAATGTTTGCACCCTTATCGATGGGTGTGACATACACTAAGGTCTTTAAAAGGGTCCTCCATGTCGAAATCCAAACTTTTATTGTCTGGTGATCTGGGAAGTCGTGCTTAGTGGTAATTTGTAGTAAGGAATGTTCACGTAGTGACTATTCAACGAACAGTTCCCGCGCTCACATCGTGCACATCTTTTTTCCCACATTTCATACACAGAATTATGTAAATCTTACAAACACTGATAAACGGTTAGTGATAAAGATAACACGAAATTATGCCAATTTTGTGACAAACGTCAGCGTTTCCACTTACTGCAACTTGAAGTTCACATATTTTTTTGTGCTTAGTTTACGGGCTTAAAATTTTAAATGATGATGTATTAATTTATATCAGGCATCAGACTTTAAAGGTTCACGGATCAGGCGACATTGAGGACGATGTTTTTTTTTTTAACTGGTTAATCGCATTCATTCGTTACTTTTACCCAGACCTGCCCTGAAAGAAAATATTTGTCAGTAATTACAAACACTATTTGGTTAATGCTTTCCAAGGCAAAATTTTATTAACGGTAAAAAAAAAAAAGAAAAATGAATATTGTGGTGCACACAATAACACGTAGATAGACACGAAAGCCATCTAGTGATCACTAACATGCATTTTTATTTACTGGAAAAAGCGTGTTGGATGCCACCAAATATTTAGTTGCCAACAATTGCATTCATGTCGTCCAGGGTACAACATTTTGCTGCGACTATAAAACTACATCGGTTATAATCTGCGCATGCGCGCTTACATGTTGGAAGAGGCCTTNACAACATTTTGCTGCGACTATAAAACTACATCGGTTATAATCTGCGCATGCGCGCTTACATGTTGGAAGAGGCCTTCTTCTCTCTAGTCGCGACGTCATATTTGTCAGCGTTCGTCTGCATGTATCAGGTTACGTATAGGCTGTTTACGGTAAGTGAGCATTTTTGAGGCCCTAGTTAGTTATTTCCTGTCAGATATTTTTAATGCTCCCAACTCTTTTTAAAATGAACACTGCCATGTAAGTAATAAACACAGTGTATATATTTCATCGCACTCGAAAGCAAACGTGTAAGGCTACAATAAAATAAATTTTTTGACTATTATTCCAAATGAGGGGGCTTCAAAAAGTGCTCATTTTACCGTGAATAGCCTCTTCTAATTAATGAGGGATTTTCTTAAAAAATTAGGGTCGGAATACGTAGTTTCAGTATCCCAAATAAGTAAATGTCACATTTAAATTATTCTACAAAATAAACTTTCCGTGAGGTGTTCACATCTTGGAGTATCTTCCATTCTTTATATTTTCGATATATGCATGCTCAAGCCGAAATGTTTGATACGGACACAGGTATAGTAGTAGTAACACACCGAATTCGTGTTTAAGAATACCAGGGTTCGATTCCTGATCTAGCTAGTCTAATTTTTCGTTTACATTGGTTTATAAAACATATCTACCTATAAATCCCGCAAGCGGAAATTTTTTTTTTTTCACAGCCCCACTTACTAGTATAGCCGCTAGCATCGTTACACTTTTGCTGCCGCTAGCGAACACATTATTGCCTACCAACACACTGAATATAACCCAAAGTCCTTGATGCATTTCAGTGGTGAATTAAATCATCCTGGCTGTTGATTCAAGCAAAATATCGCCACATATATAAAACTTTTTGAGTTTAATATATTTATTGACGAAACAATTTCATTTAAATTTTAATTAGTTTCCAATTAATTTGAGATTGAAATGTGCTAGGAACTGGTGTATAACCTGTATATTTGCTGTCACTAAATACTGGAATTGTATAGAAAAAAAAAGGTGTTGCAACAAAATCTTTTGTGATGTCAATATTGACAAAATTTTTGCGTCCGCCAACAAATATTTGTTCAGTCACAACAGAAAACGTTTTTTTTAGTGTACCGCACAGGTATTAAACATTTGCGTCCCACTAGAGGAAGAGCAGAGAACTATATTTCAAATAACACAATTAACACCCTTATCCGGCCTAGCATCCCACGTTTCGCGGGGCCCGCGGCAATACGTGGGAGCCACGCAGATTGATATATATTCTCGGAGCAGGATCAAGATAGCTACGTAAAGTGGNACGGGGAGTTATAAATCAATAATGGTGGGGGCCCGTCGAATGGTAAAGCGAATCACCTGGCTCTTTCTTTATCCCTCCGCGTTTTATCCGCTATCGTCGGATCCTGTAGCCGGTTATCAGATGGTGGTTAGGCCTATACTAGGGAGGTCGCGGGTTCGCGTGAAGTTTGATGCATTTGTTGTTCCTGTGCGTAAGTTTAGTAAAACATGTACGTAAACACACTATATCTGAATCAGTGATTTCAATCAGTAAAATTACTTTACTGAATCTTCAGTTAATGAGCTGTTATGTACTGGTAAATCATTATAATGCACTCAGGTTTTACTATCATACCTGAGCAATTCATTAGAAATCTTTATAAATCACAGTTTAATCAGTAAACACCAGTAACTGAAAATGCCAGTATAATTAAATTGATTCAAGTAAATGAGTTTCAACATATCTGCAGTAAAATTCGCTAATTTGGAGCAGTTATAATAATTTCGGTTTTTACAGTGTGCATAGCCATTCAACATTACTACCTACACGCTTCGGTAATGTTACACTTATAAACTTCTGGAAGCGCAATTTATCTTTACATAGGTAGGATATTACAAAATTATCGCATTTATGAGTCCAACATCTGTCATGTTTGTACAGGTTTTAATTTGTAAATGAAAGTATTTTTACCATGTAAGTTGGCATTGTGATTGTCCTGAAGGCCGGTAGCTAGGCAATATTCGTATCAGTATTTATATACGTTGACACATACGTATTTACTGAGTACATTTAAAACATTTTTGTAGATGTACTATGAAACTTGTCTCATGTAGTTTTAGTTGAGGATTTTATGTGTTATAGAAAATAGTTTCCAGTGAGTCATCAGCACAAAATAGCTGCTGCATTGATCGTTTACAACTTCGTAACGTAGCTCGTAATGTGTTATTTCTGTGAACAGGTGTGACATNGTTTTTTCTGTGAACAGGTGTGACGTTTTTAAACTCGTGGTTATTTAGTTTTGTATTTTAACAAATGCGAGTTGGATGAAAATTATTAAACGACTCGCCTTCAATATTACTATGGGTTATTAATTACGAAGCGTTACAAACTAAAATAGAATTTATATTCTTAAAGACTTGTCTACGTTCCCCTTGGGTTCCTTCGCACGACCATCAGAAAAGAAATACTGGACTATCGTTTGTCGTCACGTGCCGTAAATAATTAGAACCACGAGTTTTGATAGGATTTTGTGATTTGTGATATTCGTGAAATTAAGTGTGGCGAAGAGAACCAAAGCTTGAAAAAATTGGTTTCCAGAACCCAAAATCTCGTGGCCGAATAAATTATATAATTGTTGCAAACACGCAGTAAATATTAACGATAAGAGAGTAAGAAATTATTCTAACTTCTGCGACAAACGCCAGTGAGTCAACTGACTTACAACTTGAAGTTCGTAGTTTTCATTGTGATTAGTTTGCGGATATATCACTATGGTTAGGTAGTTATTTCACGTGTATAACAACATTTTTTTTATACGTTTATCAAACTAGACAAGTTAATTGTTATTACTCGTTGATGGCGATTGGTATGATATAATAACTTCCATCAGACATAAAATTGATAACCTTGCAAGGTTTTTTCGGAGCAAGTGACGTCGATGACGTTAATTTTTTTTTTAACTCTTTAGTAGCATTAATTTGTTACTTTTGCTTAGATATACACTCAAAATAAAGTTTTGTTTGTATATACGATACCCACTTGGTTAATGCTTTCCAAGGCGAAAGTAGTCAATCCTGCGACTAGTACAGGGATAACTAGAAGAGAACAGAGTATTAATTTACTTTCGCATTATTACTGATTTTGATTAAGCGTATTGCTTTAATTTTGACTTAAAAAAGAGACTTCTTCGAAGCAGTTGGTTTGCTAGACCAATAAAACGACGTAAAATTATTTCGTATTTTTGTAGCTGTATTAGCATCATATAGTTTATAATGAAGTAAGAAGAAAATGTTTATTCAAAATTTAAGTTTATCACAAATAATAAATATGGTAAGAAAGTGTAGAAAGCAAGAAAAAATTTCTCGTATTTTAAAACAGAATAAAAAAAAATCCATTCTGCTGTAGGGTTAAAATTTAATTACTTAATAGCCAATTTAATTGAATTCTTGTTCCAAATNATAATGAAGTAAGAAGAAAATGTTTATTCAAAATTTAAGTTTATCACAAATAATAAATATGGTAAGAAAGTGTAGGAAGCAAGAAAAAATTTCTCGTATTTTAAAACAGAATAAAAAAAAATCCATTCTGCTGTAGGGTTAAAATTTAATTACTTAATAGCCAATTTAATTGAATTCTTGTTCCAAATAATACCTAATTTCATCATGGCTATTTAAAATGTAAATCTCAGGACTTCTGGGGTGAAACTACACGCGTCCAGAAAATTACAACGATCCATAACTATCACGTTGACATAAACGTTTGTGCATTATGGCTGACCCAGAGACTGGAATTAAAACAATAACGCTATTTATTATGCCATTTATAATTAATTACCATTTAGCTTCAAATCAATTACATGGAACCATTATGAATTTTATGTCTTCTTATTTCAGATATTTGTCGCCACTTATGTTAACGAGCAAGAAAACTGAACTTGCTACTCCCCAGCGGGAAATGAAGCTTAACATTGGTCGGCTTACAACTGCCTACCTGTAGAAAACAAAACAATGATCTGAATGTTTTATAGCTGAATTGAACGGTCTCTTAATGATATTGAAAATAACTCTAACATATGCGGAAGTAAAAACGACGTTACAGTATTTCTCAAGGAAAGACCCATTATTAAGTATATTGCATTTTGTGTCCTCGGAGTCCTTTCGGATTCATGTCAGGTTCTGTAACTCTTCCCTAAGTCATTTGTTATCTTTGTGTGCTGAACTCCATTCTCGGTTCCTCGGCATGCTTACCTCCGTTGCGTAGGAGATTGCGTGCTGGTTTACTTCACGAGTTCTGGGATTGAGACCCGGGTTACGCATGGGTGTAAATTTGTGTTTGTCTTCAGGAATCACAAATATGCGTCAAAGTATGGAGAACTGTACGTGAACTTTGTCAGTAAACAAGATCTAAAAATTCTACTTTCGTCACCGAGGCAGCTAATGTGGCGAGACTACCGAACGGGCGTATGTTTGGACCCTAAGAGTTATTTCACATAATTTTATTACTGAGTTTGTTATCGACGCGGTTAAGAACAAGCAAACATTCAATTGGTGCTATTGCATTTAGTTTTTGTTCCTTCTTGTTATAATTGTAAGTAAAAAAGACGTGTACTCCACTATATCTGTAGTCTGTGGATTTTACCACCCGGAATTTGATTATTGGTATTCGTCAAATTAAAATTAAATAAAGCTTTTTGCTTCGGCAAGGCCCGGCCTGAATTCGATTTTTTTGTGAAACTGAGGTACTAAGGGTAAATTGAGATGTTTACCGCGTCTTTGCTCTTTATGAACTTCAATTTATCGTTGAATTTCCGGTAATGAATACTTAATTTGTGTATATCCGTATAAAAATGCGTCTCCGATAGGAGAAATTTCAAAACAAACAACAGTTTAGTTTATACTGCCTAGCTCATTTCTTTAATAGCACCATGGCGGATGCTATAGTATTTAAGTAAGTTAAATAAATATATTACAGTGAAAATTTCCACTAAATCAACATGGTTTGATTGGCGTGACGCTTAAACAAATTTGTGAAAAATAAATCATCTTTAAAAAAAAAGTAATTTAAACAGTTGGTAAAGAATATATTCTGAAGAATTTTTATATTTTACATATACGGTAATTGGAACGGCACTGTAATTAATATAGACGTGATACTTTTTATAAAGAAGGCTTCCAGTTTCCGAAAATGGTAATAGCTACCCTAACGGAAAAAAAGTAACAAAAAATATATTTTCAGTTTTAATTTTTAAAGAATAAAAAGTTTATATTTGTAATCCCTACCTTGCCTCCTCCACTTGCAAATTTTTCTAAGGGCATGTCAAAAAGTAAGGGCCAGTAGCGGCAGCAGTATCAGAAATAACTTTGTTCGACGAACTAAAACAATGGCGAAACGGACCAACTCATTAGGAGAATACTATACAGGTTGTAAACAAATATATGTCGCAAGGCTCGGTGGTAGGTAGAGGGGTACCAGAATCGCTTTGTTTACGTGCAAGGGTCTCTGATACTCTGAGAAGTATGTGGGCAGTGCGAATAACAAAAACTAGGAAATAAGTAACAAAGAACACTGAAATGAGCAAACAAACATTTAATGCGTTTCATACATTTAAGGAATATTCATACCGAAGGTGCTCGAAATGGCTGCCGCCAACTTCGATACATTTTCTGCACCGCCTGGTTATGTCATGTTGAACTATTGGGAAAATATCCCCGTTACATCCCGGATGATTCCGCTGCTGTATCATTTTGAAGAGATATACACTACTGACTACTAAAATTATGCTCTATTAAAGTTTGTATACGATGTATTATTCAAGTATGTTTGCTCTAATTAAAATCCTGCACAGCTCGATGGATCTGTACAAAATTTGACCACAAGGTCTTGTGTCTCCACGGGTGTCTGGTACNAAAAAAAAATCCATTCTGCTGTAGGGTTAAAATTTAATTACTTAATAGCCAATTTAATTGAATTCTTGTTCCAAATAATACCTAATTTCATCATGGCTATTTAAAATGTAAATCTCAGGACTTCTGGGGTGAAACTACACGCGTCCAGAAAATTACAACGATCCATAACTATCACGTTGACATAAACGTTTGTGCATTATGGCTGACCCAGAGACTGGAATTAAAACAATAACGCTATTTATTATGCCATTTATAATTAATTACCATTTAGCTTCAAATCAATTACATGGAACCATTATGAATTTTATGTCTTCTTATTTCAGATATTTGTCGCCACTTATGTTAACGAGCAAGAAAACTGAACTTGCTACTCCCCAGCGGGAAATGAAGCTTAACATTGGTCGGCTTACAACTGCCTACCTGTAGAAAACAAAACAATGATCTGAATGTTTTATAGCTGAATTGAACGGTCTCTTAATGATATTGAAAATAACTCTAACATATGCGGAAGTAAAAACGACGTTACAGTATANGCTGAATTGAACGGTCTCTTAATGATATTGAAAATAACTCTAACATATGCGGAAGTAAAAACGACGTTACAGTATATCTCAAGGAAAGACCCATTATTAAGTATATTACATTTTGTGTCCTCGGAGTCCTTTCGGATTCATGTCAGGTTCTGTAACTCTTCCCTAAGTCATTTGTTATCTTTGTGTGCTGAACTCCATTCTCGGTTCCTCGGCATGCTTACCTCCGTTGCGTAGGAGATTGCGTGCTGGTTTACTTCACGAGTTCTGGGATTGAGACCCGGGTTACGCATGGGTGTAAATTTGTGTTTGTCTTCAGGAATCACAAATATGCGTCAAAGTATGGAGAACTGTACGTGAACTTTGTCAGTAAACAAGATCTAAAAATTCTACTTTCGTCACCGAGGCAGCTAATGTGGCGAGACTACCGAACGGGCGTATGTTTGGACCCTAAGAGTTATTTCACATAATTTTATTACTGAGTTTGTTATCGACGCGGTTAAGAACAAGCAAACATTCAATTGGTGCTATTGCATTTAGTTTTTGTTCCTTCTTGTTATAATTGTAAGTAAAAAAGACGTGTACTCCACTATATCTGTAGTCTGTGGATTTTACCACCCGGAATTTGATTATTGGTATTCGTCAAATTAAAATTAAATAAAGCTTTTTGCTTCGGCAAGGCCCGGCCTGAATTCGATTTTTTTGTGAAACTGAGGTACTAAGGGTAAATTGAGATGTTTACCGCGTCTTTGCTCTTTGTGAACTTCAATTTATCGTTGAATTTCCGGTAATGAATACTTAATTTGTGTATATCCGTATAAAAATGCGTCTCCGATAGGAAAAATTTCAAAACAAACAACAGTTTAGTTTATACTGCCTAGCTCATTTCTTTAATAGCACCATGGCGCATGCTATAGTATTTAAGTAAGTTAAATAAATATATTACAGTGAAAATTTCCACTAAATCAACATGGTTTGATTGGCGTGACGCTTAAACAAATTTGTGAAAAATAAATCATCTTTAAAAAAAAAGTAATTTAAACAGTTGGTAAAGAATATATTCTGAAGAATTTTTATATTTTACATATACGGTAATTGGAACGGCACTGTAATTAATATAGACGTGATACTTTTTATAAAGAAGGCTTCCAGTTTCCGAAAATGGTAATAGCTACCCTAACGGAAAAAAAGTAACAAAAAATATATTTTCAGTTTTAATTTTTAAAGAATAAAAAGTTTATATTTGTAATCCCTACCTTGCCTCCTCCACTTGCAAATTTTTCTAAGGGCATGTCAAAAAGTAAGGGCCAGTAGCGGCAGCAGTATCAGAAATAACTTTGTTCGACGAACTAAAACAATGGCGAAATGGACCAACTCATTAGGAGAATACTATACAGGTTGTAAACAAATATATGTCGCAAGGCTCGGTGGTAGGTAGATGGGTACCAGAATCGCGTTGTTTACGTGCTAGGGTCTCTGAAACTCTGAGAAGTATGTGGGCAGTGCGAATAACAAAAACTAGGAAATAAGTAACAAAGAACACTGAAATGAGCAAACAAACATTTAATGCGTTTCATACATTTAAGGAATATTCATACCGAAGGTGCTCGAAATGGCTGCCGCCAACTTCGANGAGGAATATTCATACCGAAGGTGCTCGAAATGGCTGCCGCCAACTTCGATACATTTTCTGCACCGCCTGGTTATGTCATGTTGAACTATTGGGAAAATATCCCCGTTACATCCCGGATGATTCCGGCTGCTGTATCATTTTGAAGAGATATACACTACTGACTACTAAAATTATGCTCTTTTAAAGTTTGTATACGATGTATTATTCACGTATGTTTGCTCTATTTAAAATCCTGCACAGCTCGATGGATCTGTACAAAATTTGACCACAAGGTCTTGTGTCTCCACGGGTGTCTGGTACNTTAAAATCCTGCACAGCTCGATGGATCTGTACAAAATTTGACCACAAGGTCTTGTGTCTCCACGGGTGTCTGGTACAACAGGCCTTTTGTAATGCGTACTGCCCACGACTTCCTCCACATTTCAGAGACCCTCGCTTGCAAACAAAGCGTTCCTGGACATGGGTTTATGAACAAAGTATTGTCACGTGCTTGCTGCTTTGTCCCGCGCGAGCGAGTGGAAGTGAAAGGCAGAGTAGTTAGATGATTTGTACACGCGGGGACTATTAGTTGCAACCGGAGACGCGGAGAATTTTTCACAAAGGAATGTTTGCAAAGCGTGCCTGTTATGCCTAGCAGAGCGCGTGCCTCTCCCGACCTTGGGTATCGGGTGTCTTTGAGACATCTGAAGAATGCTCTGGATTACTGACCTCGCNAGCGCGTGCCTCTCCCGACCTTGGGTATCGGGTGTCTTTGAGACATCTGAAGAATGCTCTGGATTACTGACCTCGCTTCTATCAGAGTGACTCGGGGTGCGGTGAACCTTCCAGGTCAAGGCAAGCGGCTATAAAAGGCGAGTCAGGCCTCCGAGCCGGCAGTTGTTGAATGGATGATTTTCAGCGATAGACGACTAGCGAGAAGAGAAGCGCGTGGCGAGAGAAGTGACCAGCGGAAGGAAAATCGGCGGATGNTTTCAGCGATAGACGACTAGCGAGAAGAGAAGCGCGTGGCGAGAGAAGTGACCAGCGGAAGGAAAATCGGCGGATGCGAACATCAGAGCAGTGAAGAGTACGACTGCAGGCTGAACTATTGGACTGGATGCGTGAGTGAAATACATTGCAAATGATGGCAACATATAGACTGAAGACGTGTTAACGTTGAGTATGAGTTAATTGACAATAACCAAACAGAGACATAAAAACGGGCGTTAATTAGTGTTGAAATATTAATTAAATATTGCCCTCTCTGTGAAATAAAAAGAGAAATAATGGAGACAGATAATTTAATGCTGTAAATAATATCTGTGCGAGTAAACTTAAAATTATATTTAGTTCTTTTATATTTTTTAAGACCTCCATCCCTCAAGAACTCAGATACGCCCATCAGGCGCCCATGTCAAAGTAAGATCACATTGTACTCATCTATCTACCACCGTTTCTTGTAACATGTATTTATTTACCCCTTCTATACCTACTTAACATGGACAAAATTCCTTGCCGAAGTTATGAATATCAAAGAAATACCTAAAGACAAAGTTATGACGTGCTTAATACATGTTAAAGTGACGGCGATGTCACAGAATAAGCAAGTACAGAGAGACAATGTGGCGTGGTAATTCCTTGAATGTGGGCGCTCCACTTGCGTGNGATGTCACAGAATAAGCAAGTACAGAGAGACAATGTGGCGTGGTAATTCCTTGAATGTGGGCGCTCCACTTGCGTCATTGGCTGCGTGAGGCTCTGGAAACTGGCCTTATGTCTGATTGGGTACCGCGTACTGCGAAAAGTTTCCTTTTGGCAGGGCTGCCGGCTGGCTCTGATTGGCGAATGGTGTTTCCGGTTGTNGATGTCACAGAATAAGCAAGTACAGAGAGACAATGTGGCGTGGTAATTCCTTGAATGTGGGCGCTCCACTTGCGTGATTGGCTGCGTGAGGCTCTGGAAACTGGCCTTATGTCTGATTGGCTACCGCGTACTGCGAAAAGTTTCCTTTTGGCAGGGCTGCCGGCTGGCTCTGATTGGCGAATGGTGTTTCCGGTTGTNTACCGCGTACTGCGAAAAGTTTCCTTTTGGCAGGGCTGCCGGCTGGCTCTGATTGGCGAATGGTGTTTCCGGTTGTTAAAGCCTTCTGTCATAGTATGTTAATGTGAAAAATATGGGAACGTTCTGAGAAAACTTACATTCGCATTCACGCGAGGAGTCTAATATAATTGGAAAACACGCAGATATCTACATAATCATGTATTATTTTAATATTCTTGTAGGCATATGGATACATACATTGAAATACTAAAATGCGTTAAATTTATTCTATGAATAATTATGTATATCTAGTGACGTCATTCTGCCGACGCATGCAGCTGAAGTTCGCGGAATAAGTGGCTATATCAATTCTGTATTATTATTATTATCTGTGGCTATATACTGTATATAAAATATCGCGTTAGATCAGCAATATTTAACACGCTTTTTTCCCTAAGTTGTGAAGTAGATTTATCTCGGTTGGTTAGAAAACAGTAGACGCGCTAAGCTCTATTTCCACCGGGGCGAACTTTACCGAACACGAGCGAACGAGCATCAGCAAGCCGAGTTTCCGCGCGGGCGGGAAACAGCTTGTGAGCGCAAACAATCGCCATTCGTCGTTATTCGGTCGGGATACGTTCGCATTCGCTGATGACCCGCCCGTTGTCGGTCTTCCAGTGAAATCATCGTGTCGGTTTCCGTTCGGCTTTCACACCTGTGTAAACTGTAAAAAGAGCATTTGTTGACCAGAATTCGCGGCGACTTGCTCAATACGTAAAAAGGTTTTCNCACCTGTGTAAACTGTAAAAAGAGCATTTGTTGACCAGAATTCGCGGCGACTTGCTCAATACGTAAAAAGGTTTTCAACAATGAAATCTGAAGTGATGTACGATCAAAGCACATTGTTTTAATACTAGACTACATCGCACATAGTTGCTTGTGGGTGCCCTAAGAATATTGTTTATAAGGTGGTGCAAAAGACTCAGAGAAAGTAGGAACTGTAAAAGTGTAAGGATTGTTCAGGCTACACGAGTATGACTCTTGTGTTAAATCTCAGATATCCAAACTATTTCTCCTCTTCTTTTTCCGTATTAGATCTTACCTTACAAATTGCATGCCGTTCATGGTTAATTGAGCATTTTTGAAATCCCTGCTCAGGATCTACTTTATTTTTAATTTAGTATCTTTCTGACATATGTAAGATTAACATTATCATGAGCTTGATCACTTTTTACGTCCACCATACAAATAAATCAGTGGAATTATTTGGAGCTTTAGTGTGTTTCTAATACGAAAATTATTATTTTAAAGAGTGAGAAACACCAACTTCAAAAACCACCAATTAAAAGTTACACTCACAACTCAACGCCAAGTGGTAAACACTATCAGCTATTCGCGGTAAAGTGAGCACTTTTGAAAGCCTTCTCATTTGGAATAACAGTCAATAAATTTTATTTTATTTTAGCATTACACACTAACTCCCGAGTGCGGTGGAATATACGCACTGCTTGCAACATTATTTCTNATTTTATTTTATTTTAGCATTACACACTAACTCCCGAGTGCGGTGGAATATACGCACTGCTTGCAACATTATTTCTGGTATATGATGACGGCAGGCCAGCCAGAGCAAATACTATTCTAACTTTTGTTCTAAAATGATGCAAGCTCCATTACTCTGAACAGTGTTTGATAAGGCAGTGCCAAAAATCATACACTTAATTTTTTCACTTAAATCCCAACCCATCATTGTTTTAACCACATCTGTTGCAATTGCCTCTTCTGTTCTACGGCTTAGCTTCGGAACACCAAGAAGTTGGTCAACACCCTGACCTGACACTAAAATAGGTACTCTGTCTACTATCTCGTGACTAGTGATATCTTCACACATTTTGCCATCCCAGTGAACGGTAAGGGGAACTTTTGGCTTAAATTCTGACTTCAAACATTGCGCTATTTTCTCTCTATTTTGTATTCGCTGACGACGAATAGAAGATGTGTGTATGTTGTATTTTGAAGGATCACAGTCAGCACTTTTGAGTGTGGATGTTAGGATGACAGTAGCTTTTACATAGCTTAATTTGGCTACGTCGAGACTAACAGCTAAACGACCGTCTATTATAATTTTCTTGCCGCGTTTTGCTGGTNCACCTGTGTAAACTGTAAAAAGAGCATTTGTTGACCAGAATTCGCGGCGACTTGCTCAATACGTAAAAAGGTTTTGAACAATGAAATCTGAAGTGATGTACGATCAAAGCACATTGTTTTAATACTTGACTACATCGCACACAGTTGCTTGTGGGTGCCCTAAGAATATTGTTTATAAGGTGGTGCAAAAGACTCAGAGAAAGTAGGAACTGTAAAAGTGTAAGGATTGTTCAGGCTACACGAGTATGACTCTTGTGTTAAATCTCAGATATCCAAACTATTTCTCCTCTTCTTTTTCCGTATTAGATCTTACCTTACAAATTGCATGCCGTTCATGGTTAATTGAGCATTTTTGAAATCCCTGCTCAGGATCTACTTTATTATTAATTTAGTATCTTTCTGACATATGTAAGATTAACATTACCATGAGCTTGATCACTTTTTACGTCCACCATACAAATAAATAAGTGGAATTATTTGGAGCTTTAGTGTGTTTCTAATACGAAAATTATTATTTTAAAGAGTGAGAAACACCAACTTCAAAAACCACCAATTAAAAGTTACACTCACAACTCAACGCCAAGTGGTAAACACTATCAGCTATTCGCGGTAAAGTGAGCACTTTTGAAAGCCTTCTCATTTGGAATAACAGTCAATAAATTTTATTTTATTTTAGCATTACACACTAACTCCCGAGTGCGGTGGAATATACGCACTGCTTGCAACATTATTTCTAGTATATGATGACGGCAGGCCAGCCAGAGCAAATACTATTCTAACTTTTGTTCTAAAATGATGCAAGCTCCATTACTCTGAACAGTGTTTGATAAGGCAGTGCCAAAAATCATACACTTAATTTTTTCACTTAAATCCCAACCCATCATTGTTTTAACCACATCTGTTGCAATTGCCTCTTCTGTTCTACGGCTTAGCTTCGGAACACCAAGAAGTTGGTCAACACCCTGACCTGACACTAAAATAGGTACTCTGTCTACTATCTCGTGACTAGTGATATCTTCACACATTTTGCCATCCCAGTGAACGGTAAGGGGAACTTTTGGCTTAAATTCTGACTTCAAACATTGCGCTATTTTCTCTCTATTTTGTATTCGCTGACGACGAACAGAAGATGTGTATATGTTGTATTTTGAAGGATCACAGTCAGCACTTTTGAGTGTGGATGTTAGGATGACAGTAGCTTTTACATAGCTTAATTTGGCTACGTCGAGACTAACAGCTAAACGACCGTCTATTATAATTTTCTTGCCGCGTTTTGCTGGTGGCTTTCCAAGGTAGAAGGACCTGACTGTGTCGAAACGATAAAACTGCCATCGCCGCTGCTGCCCTTTAAAGATGACGAAGACGATGAAGAGGCAAGAACACATTTTTCGGTCAATATTTTAACACCTGCCTCTTCTCGCTGTTGTAAGATTTTAAATCGCTCTGCTCTGACTTGTTTTTTAGCCACCTTCTTTGCATGTTGTTTATCTAAACGCCCAATTTTTCCAGATCTATTCTGTCTTTGAGCTAGCAGAAATTTCTTATCTTCCTCGATTGATATCATTTCCAAAGCCTGAGCATGAACTATGTCAAAAAGTTCATCGAGTTCAATCTCCCATGTTGCTTCTTTTTGTTTTATTGATTCGGACCATTTGGCTTTATTTTATTTATTCACGTGTTTTTTCCTGGCAGGTATACTTTTTTTTAACATAGAATCAAGACGTCGTGAGCAGTAGACTCCGCAGAAGCATTATTGTTTGTTTATTTCTCGAGTTTACAGTAGAAAAGTAATTGTAATACTTATTTTTTCGATCGAAGCTTTGTCTATACTAGAACTGGCGATATCTGTCCAATTAACAACACATCTGTTTTACTTCTTGTACATATTGAACCACCACTATTAGATGCCACGATAAATAAATAAAAAAACATTGTATACACTCACACGTTAACAAAAGTCCGGGGAGTCGAAAAATTAAAACGCATACGCCTCGTTCGAAGGTGATTTCGGCACTGAGAGTAGAGTGAGAACGGTGGGCGGGAGGTCACGGTAGTGGGATATCGGGATCGAAGAAGGGAGAGAGGGGAAGGTTAATGAGTGCATTTGTCGGTTTAAGTGTTTTAAAGTAACTTTTGTTATCGTGGTGTGTTTATGTATTGATATAATCTGAATCGTGCTACCTTAATAAAAAAACGAAAAATAAAATTTTCAAAATTCGGTAGCAACCGCTAAACTTTATTTAAAAAAAACACAGGCAAATTTTTCATGTATTAGAAAAATATTACAGGATGTCCCACAGAAATTTCAAATCTTCTATTTTAAGAACCACCCTAGGGTGTATATTGTTCACTGATGTTTGTTACGCAAAGTAGAAAATAGCCCTTATAGACCATCCACGGTTATTTTTAACTCTTCTGAAGCTGAGCTAAAGTTATACTTTCAGGCTATTTCCTCCGCTTCGTGCAAAAAAGCTTAACTTTACTTAGTATATAAAATAACACCAAATAATACAATGCACAAGTCTTACACGGTCAGTTGAAAATATTTTGCATGATAACTATTTCTGACTAGGCCTTTATCAACACAACTAGTTTATCTCCGTTTTTATTTATGTAAATTATCAATGAAATATTACAATTTATACATAATATTTAATTAAAAGTTGCATTCAACCAAATAATTTATTACTTTTATGTTAACAGAAGTAGTGACATCATGTATGTTATGGGATTCTAGGGAGTCATTAGTGGCCTAAGTGCCACTTCAGTAAATTGTAAACGGGTGTCGGAGAGAAGAACACTAATTAGAGGCATCCTTTAACCTGGGGAACTAATCAACCCACTCCCTCCAACATCAGAGAGGTGTTTTGTGGTTGGCTGACGGGTTCTCCCACCCCTTTTGAGATGTGCTGTAATTTGCCTTTCTTTGTGAAGGGTACATATTAGCGATTCACACCTCAGTTGCGTTTGAGTAATGGTCAGGATAGAACTTGTACTTAGTGTGTAATTATAATTTAATTACTCTCGTTACATGTAATTACTCTCGGTATGTGTACTTATTCATTATGCAATTTATCATTACCCAATTACCCATTACACAATTACTCATCACGCGATTACTCATTACGCATTACTTACCCCTACTTGCCTTTGACGGAACTCGAACCGAGGAGCGCCCCACCAACCTCGTCAGTTGTGTTTCGGCAGCCGATGGGTTAACATGTGCACTTAGTGTGTAATTACTCTCTCGGTAAATGTAATTAGTCTCGGTACATGTAATTAGTCTGGGTACATGTAATTAATCACGGTTCATGTAATTAGTCATGGTCCATGTAATTAGTATCAGTACATGTAATTAGTCTCGGTAAATGTAATTAGTCTCTGTACATGTACTTACTCAAAGTACTCATAATTGTTTATTATGCAATTACTCATTATGAAATTTACACATTATGCAATTACTCATTACGCAATTACACGTAATTACCGTTTACGGGTCTCGAATAAAGGACTTACTGAATCCTCAACCCTCATGTTCCAACCCTAAAACCCCCCCTCCCTTTTCCGAGCCCTTAGCCAGTCGCCCTCTACATTTCCTCGAAAAATTCCAAAGTCTCTCAAATGTCGCTTGGGCGCTTTGTCCACCGAAAGGTTACACCCAGAAGCAAAGGCCAATCACAGCATACCTCAGAAGGGTTTGGATAACCCGTCAGCCAACCACAACACACTTCCTAGCTTGAGGAGGGGGATGATCAGTTTCCTATGTTTGAGGGTGCCTCCAATTAGTGTAACTTTCTCCGACACCCATTTAAAGGTTATTCAAATGTCACTTAAACCACTAATGACTCCCTAGAGTCTCAGAACATGCATACTATCACTACTAAGAGGCGTATAAAATGGTTGTGATAAGTGATATATTTTTCAACAACCAAACATGTCATATGTGGGGTGAATTTACAAAGGTTTGATTCAAAAAAGTGTTAAGATACCGCGAACATATTGAAGTGTGGCACGTCTGTTCTTTAAACTGTCAAATAAACGCAGTTACTAATTATGAAGCCCTGATAAACTTTAAGGAATTACTTATTTCATGGGGACTACAGTCGAAAGTTCGATGTGGCCATTCATAATAACGTCAGCTGTGATTAGGGTTGCCAACTCTCGAAGGAACCAACCCGGGAGATTTGAACAGATTGGGGGAGGGGGGAGGGGGAGATTGAATGAAATTCGCTAATATTTGTTAATTTTTATTTTTAAATTTATATTTACATTGCTTTCGAGAAGCATCTAATATTTGTCGGTTTTTTAGGACATAATCATAAAAAGTTTTACAAGAAAAATTAAAATTTTGTAATATTTGTAACTCAGCTTTTACTAAAGATATGTTCATTCTGTTTCTTTCCTTGCTCCACAGTTGTTCCATCATACTGAATACGGGTTCACAAGAAGCATTAGAGACAGGAATGGAAATAACAAACGTAACAAGCGTCTTCAATTCTGGACAGGAATTTCTTTCATTTGATTTCGCAAAGAAGTCAACCCAGCGTAAATCAACTCGATTCTCTTCAATGAGGTGTGGTTGCATTTCACGGAGAATTCCAACTTCATCGTATAGTTTGTCAGTATCTAAATCAATTTTTAAAAGTTCTTGCCGTCTGATAATTCCTTCCCATGTAATCGGTTCTTTCAGTGATAAAATTAGTACGAGGTGGGAGGCCGCGCGCGATGCCACACGTCAAACGTGACGGCGGCGGCGGCACGGCAGCGCTTATGCATTCCATGTGTTTCGATTTCGGTTCGATTTATATATTTTGTTAATGACAATATTATTTTAGAAAATCCGGAGAAATTATTGCATCCCGGGAGCTAGAGAGGTTGAACATTATTCCCGGAGTCTCCCGGGCATTCCGGGAGGGTTGGGAACCCTAGCTGTGATATCAATTCAGAGTCTGATAGCGCTATTTGCAAAAGTGTGCACTGATAGCGTTGGGTTGAATGCCTCCATCTGAGATGTACTTGTGTTTTGACATTGCCAATGATTTCAGATGCAAGATGACTTGAGTATCAACCTAACACCTAACATAATGACGGCTAACTTACGAAAGTCTTTAAAGTTCTTCTCCAAAAAAATATATGGGAACTTAAGTTGCAGCATAACTTTCAACAAAGTCTTCATATAAAAACAGTATATTTGCCAAAAGCAGTATTTAAAAATGACTTCCACAACTAAATTTATTTACTACACGGTAATTAACCAGTTGCATCATTCAACATTCTCCTGTTATTAACTGATTTGAGTTTAACCCTTTCATACCCATTGTAGACAATTGCCTGATGCTGCACAGTAAGGTAATATTTGACTGGTACCGTGCAACGTGAATCTCAATGCCAAATGATCTTCCCTGAAGGTAAGTGATTTGTAAACTGGGCTACTGCACTACGTCATGAATGGTCAATATCACTGATTATCGAACGCAAAACCTACGGCTTTTTAGTTGTGAAAACTGTACAAGTTATTTACCTGGGAATGTATCGAAATTTTTCTTATTTGTAAAAGCAGAAACCATAAATTAATGTGCGAATGAAAGTTTTAAAACTGCTTTGTAGATCAATGTGATAACACTTGTACTTACAAACGAAGTGCGAGTTTCCTTGATATTGGTTCATATGAAGCCACTTTCACCAGGTTGGTATAACGTAAATTATTGCATGGGAAAAGACTCTTCAGTTACCACTGGCTGGAGTATAATTATGCTATTTTTAATCCAAGGAAACTATTTGATTAAATAGAAATTTCCAATTGTTATATTCGTAGTTTTTATTTTTATAGCACAATTACAGGTATGTATTTATTCGTCTGTCTTAAAGTGTGAACACTTCCATATTTGTAATTGTTTATAATATGTTCTCGTATGCTATGGTATAAATGGAAATAGTAAAAGAGTGACATTTGAGGAGAAATTCAAGTATTTTTAACCGGAAAAAAGTTAGAAGAACAATTCTTGAAAATTATGGGAAACCAGCTGACTCTTAGAAACAGAAAGACCAGATAGAGGTTTGTTTCGAATCTCTTTTTAGTGCAATCAGCGAAGTGAAAAGATAATAGAAGCCTCCAGGGAAAATAATTTTCACCATCATTTTGATTGCACAACTGTGAATGTATGCTATGCTTACTATATGAGAGCAGCAAGCAAAGACAAAGTTAAATATTAATTGTAAATTAAAATTGTTTGTATTTATATGGATAAAACAGTGCCGTATTGCAAAACAACTCAATACATTCTCTACTGAAGAATGAATAAATACGTTAATTCAACTAGTGTATCGTATTACGCATGCTTACCTGATAATTCGATGAAGCTCTCAATAACAGCTATGCTTACTCTACAATTGTTAGGAAGTTTAATGAGATTATCATTCATTGTTGATTTGTACATTTATAGAAACTGTAGATATGTATACAATTGTGAAATCGCTTCATATAATAGTAGATAGTATCCGGTCATATAAATCGTTAATTACAAAATATATTTTTACAATGTACGTTAAAGAATTTGTCCCGCTTTGAGTGATATGGTACGTGACTTGCGATTTGGCCCTAAACTTCGTGACTGTAAATACAGATTGACAAGTACAAAGTCAATATAATTTTTTTCGTCCTGAAATCAGCCAGTGGATCCATACGAATATCATGCTGCAAAGCTTCAGATAATTGTACCCACTATAATGGCCATACCTAAAACAAAGTAATTTTGTATTTAATTAGCCACTAAAATACTTTGAGTTTACGGCAGCATGCTCGACGATTGAAAAATGTACGGTTGAACGTCGGTTCTTACAACTATTACAGAACGGCTTCAAACCAGAACGAAAGGCAACAGTAGTATTATAAATATTGTTCTTGATTAGAATAAACCCACACATCCATCAACACGCAATAGTGGAGAATTTCAACTTCTTGAAATGAAAAAAGTCATTAGAGACAAAAATTACAATTACACAAATAACTAGAAACTGTGGCACCTATGGCAGTAATACGACATATTTACCACAGATTAACTGTTGTTTATATTTAACAAAAAAGTTTGCTTCTAAAATGTAACCTTAAGGTAAAATGACGTAGACAATGTATCGCGCGAAAACAAATTTTTAATTTAACAAAGTTTTCCGTTTTATCACAAGACTAGCTACAATGTATGTAGTAATCAAGTCATATAAGTGGGCAATGAAGAATAACAACCTATCTGATATATAAATATGGGCCTATTAATTTCCACTAATTTGTCTGAAAACACGTAATATGTTATATGTAATGCGTGATCTTAGGTTAGACAACATTTTAACCAATGTTATGGAAAAAAAAATAGTTTATCATTTTCAGGCAAAGAAGAAAACGATAACAGTAGTTTATATAAATTATCAGAAACAACCAGTCTCTCCAAACCGATGCCGTGGAGCAGTAAATAAAATTGGCGCATTTCACCGGGCTGATTCACATTCATATTCAAGCTCCAGCGATTTTTATGGTGGTATTCTAGGTGGTTGGTAGGACTGGCTCACCTCTTGTTACGTAAGGCAATAGAAAACCACTGCGCTATCGATTTGCCTTGGCTGCCCTACGGTTTCTGTTGCCGTGAATGTGCCTGGACCGACGATGCTCATCCATCTATCCACCCCAAGAGTCCGGTTTACTGGGACAGATATACCTACTTATTCCGTTGTTTACTAACCGCTTTTTCTAGAGAGGCACATCTTGACTCCAGGAGAGTAGGCTACACGCTTTTACAACGGCAGGGCGAGCCTTCGAAACACGGACCAGGTGAACACTTCGTTGACACGGCCGGACAGTAAAATGCTTCAAAAAAACACACACTGGGCCATGGCTGTTACTGATCCCCGAGATGGCAGCGATTATGATCTCCGCGTGCCTACGCAATCGGGACACAAGTGCAGGATAAAGAAGCTATAAAATGCACTGCAGAATCGAGGCAGAAGTATGTTCATGCCATGGACACCTACCGGCAAGACGTCTGCACACTATGGGCGAGAGAGAGAGAGGGAGAGAGAGAGAGAGAGGGAGAGCACAGTGCGCATTTCAGCTGCGTAGTGAACACACTGCGTTCCAACATTGCCAATTGTATAAAGAAAAATAACGTGGATATCGTTTGAGCCGAGAATACCGCTTACAGTATCTAAGGAGGGTCTTTGCAACGTTTCCACACTTGTTTCGACGTTGATCACACGCAACTGTAAAACACACAAGTAAGTTGAAATGCTTTATTAGTATAAAAAGAGCGATTCTGTTGGAAAACCAAAAGTCAAAAAACACGCTGATCACTGTTGACAACGTGATTTTGACAGCTGTGTTGGTTTGAGGTAGGCTAATGTTGAGTACATGCGCAGAAGACGAATCATCATTTATATATATATATATATATATAGCGTATAATTCTAAATGTGTACGTTCCTCCGTCCATAGTAGTTCTCATATTGAATTTCATTATTTTATATATTTTATATAAAATTAAAAAATTAAAAATAACCCCTTTTTAAAGTGAAATATCTGTTTGTTCAAACCGAACTACCTTTAGTATTCCAGTCCAAGTATTATGAATTAGATGAACTCGATATTTTTTTCTATCGATATCAACACATGTTTGAAAACCTTAAACAGCATCTCGCTGCAAGATTGTACTCACGGACGACTTCCATGTGGGCTTCCTTCTGTGCAGAGGCGAAGGAAGGCGCCTCGGCAGACACCTCGCAGCGGTACAGGCCACTCGACTGCAGCGTCAACGAGCGCAGAGCGACCCTCTTGTCGTCGGACAGATAATGCTACAACAAAAAAAAAAGTAATCGTTTTTTAAGACTTTGTCCAAGCGAGAGCCATGGCCCACACATTTTTATTTGGGCATGTCAAACTACGTTATTTTCTGGAAGATTTCTTATAATTGCTGTTCGTCGACAGCCGTATAATCGATAACCACTTTTCTCATATCGTAACGACAAAACCTGGCCCATTCACATCTATATACCTATATATTTTGTATTGTGGGCCAGACGTGTATGGGAAGTTCGTTACTCTTAGTGATTAATGATTCTTCCTCCTCTAGGACATCAGAAATGTTTCTGATAGTTGAAAAACTCTGGCATAGGGATGGAAAAATCACTTGTGTACCAGTATAATATAATTTTGCTAACGACNTCTGATAGTTGAAAAACTCTGGCATAGGGATGGAAAAATCACTTGTGTACCAGTATAATATAATTTTGCTAACGAGAAACTCACACAAACATAGCTTTATAGTTTCAGAAATCCCGTTCTCTACAGATGCACACATCTATTGTATGATAAAATCTTTTGAGTTATATATCTAACATCTTTTATATCAAAATATTTTATTATTCTTAAAAAATTTCCCGTATTTATACTGGGAGACTCAGTGGGAACTTCTTGCATTCAACACTGTCCTAAACTGGTTAGTAAAAACAACTAACATATGCGACATATGTTATCTTAAGGGGGGCGGGGGAGAGGCAATTATTACCCCTTAGTATCACTAGAGGGCTCGTAAAATTTCACAACGGGGCACCACCAAAAAACAACGTAGATTATTTCTCGGAATTTTTGTATATTTACTAAAAATCTATGTCATTTTTAATTATAATAGTAATAATTATACTGGTACACGATTTTTTTTTTAAGAAATGTGAATAGGAAGTTATGTGTGGATTAAAAACTAACATAATTAATTTAAAAACCAATTTTTCGNCCTCGCCCGACAGAAGACACGAGTGTAATAATTTATGTTTTCCCGAGCCGTCTTCAGGCGACAAGACACTTGACTCATTGCTGTTACTCCTGTTTCTAAGCGAGTGAAAAATGGTCCTCCTTCTCCATAGCGCATGTCAGTGGCGAATATTGCGACTCTTTTAGAAAGGCAAGTGGCGATGGCTAGCCAAATGACTCGTCCACAATCGACGCGGCTTGAAGCACNTCCTCCTTCTCCATAGCGCATGTCAGTGGCGAATATTGCGACTCTTTTAGAAAGGCAAGTGGCGATGGCTAGCCAAATGACTCGTCCACAATCGACGCGGCTTGAAGCACAACTGGGCTTGTAAATTATTTGCTGTTATTTCTCAATGTTGCATTGATCTAATTTTACAAATATCTCCTTCCCATTAACTCTAGTCTCTGAAAACATTTTCTGAAAGTGTATTTTTTTTACTAGCTACGTTACTCCCTTACATTTAATATATCCCGTCACTAACTATGTATTCACGTTCTTGAACTTCTGTTATCCCCCTAAGCCAGGTACTTTTATTTTATTTTACAGCCATGTTAAAATTTAATGTAGTGTAACAATACGATTGTTTTAAGAATTCATTCAAGGAACAAGAGTTAATGGAAATGCGTGATACGCGTTGTCGATGAAGTAATAACAGTATACCTGAGCGATAATAACGCTAAATATTGTATACAGTGCCAGCAACGTTACTAGTTGTTATATTCTTAACACATACCAGGTATGTCTGTTCAATTATCATTTTGCAGTATAATATAAATTATATCCATTATTGTGAGTGATAATAAACAGGGCCAGTACAGATGTTTGACGTTTTGATTTTAGTTTCGCTGTCAAGCGAATTTTTATAATTGGCTTCTGTTAATATAGTTACATGATGCAGACGCTTTCTTTCGGTTCCTTTGTGTAATACACTGAAGAGCGAAAAAAAATTGGTATAGGCGTGCGTATGCAAATAACAGAGGTATGGAACCAAACAGAGTAACGCGATGCGGTCGGCAGCCGGATCGGTTACTGCTGCTACAATGACAGGTTATCAAGATTTAAGTTAGTTTTAACGTGGTGCTATGGTCGGCACACGAGAGATGGGACATAGCATCTCCGATGTAGCGATAACATTTGGATGTTTGCGTTCGACCATTTCACGAGTGTACCGTGAATATCGGGAATCCGGTCAAACATCACCTCTTCGACATCGCAGCGGCCGGAAAAAGATCGTGAAAGAACGGGACAAACGACGACTGACGAGAATCATTAAACGTGACAGACGTGCAACCCTTTCTCAAATTGGCGCATATTGGATTTGTGGACTGCCCTGCAGGATTCATGGTGTGAATTGCCTCCTGCATACTTTCAGACATTAGTCGAGTCCATGCCACGTCATCTTGCTACCAAACGAGAGTGCTGGGAAACGTAGGGTTTGCAAACTAAACGGTTACGGTAAGAGAAGACGCACACTTGCGAAGAAAAGCTGTTCGTTGACTTCTGTTGTGGTCAAGATAGCGTCGTAGCTTTTTTCGTGTCGTAAAAATAAAGATAACGGATAATCGGCTGGTGCTTGTTTCTTAACGGTGGAGTCACACTTACGAGACAAAACGCAACTCCAACGTAAGGACAAGATATCACTGCACACATTTTTCGAAGCTGTTTTTATAGTTTGATTTTGTATAAGTTAAGATTACATGAACATACAGCTATTTAGTGCGTTCGAGGCTTCGAGAGGGCCGCGGTGGCTGAGCTGTTAGATTGCTCGCCTTCCACCAAGGCGAAATGGGTTCAATCCCCGGTCGGGTCACTCCCGGATTTGTGAATATGACACTGATTGGTTGATTTTCTTGGGGATCTCCCGTTTCCCGCGCCCTTTCATTCCGACGCCGCTCCATACTGATCTCAATCACCCTCATCGGCTCTCAAGACCTCGCTGTTTAGAGCCGCCTAAATCTCTAAGCTCAACACAGTTCAACCCCAGGCCTTGAAACGAGTGAGTTTTTCTAAGGGCGACTTTGCTCAACCACCATGTGCCTAATCACCTCTACGGGCAAGACGCCAAACCACCGTACAATCAGCGGCGACTCGGCTGAACGTGACTTAAGTGGCGAAGCTATATTTTCATGGCACGTTAATAAGGATTAACGTATGTGCGTGTCTAAAACACACTTTAAAATTTCTCTATAAAAATTAAGCAGCTAAAAGTGATTCTTTAAATACTAGCTTTAACCATTCTCATGCCCAAAAAATAATACTCGGTGTTGAAACGAGAATTTAAAATTGTCGTTTCTCACGATTACTTACAATAATACAAATTTGCAACAGGAATCTGATTATACACAGTCATGTAATACAATTATTAACATTCAGAAATATGTTTGTTATGAATTTCGATACCGCAACTTTTACGAAAAGAAACAGGAATTTTGGGGTGTATGTTTTTTTACTAAAGTAATATAGTGGTTAACAATTAGTTGTTTCAAACATTGCGGTCTTGAAGAGTCATATCCTTTCTGATATTTATTAATAATTTCTATAATACTTTCACTGAACTCTTCATCCTAGTCCGTGTTTTGAAATAAAATTTTTTGACGCGGGTAAAATAGATTTTCTGTAAAAAAAATATATTTTGAGTTATTATTGTAGATTTGAGGATAAAATTGAAATAATATGAATAACATTTATTAAATTCTCTTGTTTATTTATTTCGTTACGGTTTAGCGGCTTTGCCTATTAAACAGAAATTCGTTGTTCACTTGTCATTATTTCAGTACAAAAATTATTGAAAATATTTGATTATTTAAAATTTACATTTTACGAGTCATTGAATATTTGTGTTTCTTAATTTTCATTTGTGTGTTATTTGCTGGTTCCAAAAAGGCAGAAACACGTTGTTAAATATGTTCTCGACTTTTTAGAACAAGCAAACAACACACAAGTGAACAATGAGCACAGAAATGTTAAACAATTCGTGAAATGTAGATTTTGTACAGTCAAACGTTGACAATAATTACTCTAGAGCAGTGAAGAANAAATGTTAAACAATTCGTGAAATGTAGATTTTGTACAGTCAAACGTTGACAATAATTACTCTAGAGCAGTGAAGAAACGAAGAATGCCTGCAGAAGAGGTGAGGCTGAGCCGTAAGTAGTGAGATAAACCAGATGATATTACGATCGTGAACTGTCTACATTTTGACGGTTCAAGAGTTTGGTTTAAAATTTACTTTCTGAAATGTAGACAGTTGACGATCGTAATGTCGTCTGGTTTATCTCACTACTTACGGCTCGGCCTCACCTCTTCTGCAGATATTCTTCGTTTATTCTCTGCTCCAGAGTAATTATTGTCAACGTTTGACTGTACAAAATCTACATTACACGAGTTGTTTAACATTTCTGTGCTCATATATATATATATAGTATATATACATATATATGGACACACGCACACATCAGACTGTCCTCAAAGTCGTATGCGGGTCCGGCATAACGTGGGTTGCTAACTAGTTGTATTGACGTATACTACGACGGGTCTGATATGACATATCGATGTAGGTCATGCGGTTCAAGTTTATGATAGACCACTACTTAAACTATACGTGATAGCGCGTACTTGTTCCTCGTGCTCGCGCGTACTAGCTACTCAAGCCAGTCACACTCTCTTCTAGGTGCAAGCTAAGTTACTTTCAGTCGTCTCGTCAACGCGATGAACTCAAAGGAGATATTGAAGGTGGCAACTTTCTTCGTCGCACTGGCGCAACTTCCATTGGATACGGTACGTTGAAGATTTTCGTGTTAATTTGTTAAAGCTAGTTTTAGTAAATACTTTTGGAAGAACGACGACTCTGCGCCGCTGGGAGACAACCGTGGTTTCAGTTTGGTTGGTGTTTTGCAAATATTATTTTTACAATTCTATTGTCTTATTAGTTAATATGATTTGCGAATATCCTAAATGGTCACTTTGACAAATTATAAAACGAAATTACTTCATAATCGTTGTTTCTCCAACCCAGTACATACAACAATATTAAAACTACGCCAATTTGTACCGAATATAAAATGTGCACATAATGTGAAGTAAAAAGTAACCGTTATCACGGATTGTTGTAAGACATACGCATAAGAAATAAGGATTTCTCATTGTTCTTGTTTGAGCATCTACTCTAACGTTCTTGATTAAGATTGTGGCAGAAATCTGAACCTATTAATAATATACGAACGATAATGAAAGCTGTGAGGGCTACCAATTTTCAGCTTTAGACATGCGAGTACTTATTCGTAAGAGTAATATTATATGGCTTAGTGAGTATTTGCACAATCACTGATCTATTCCGAGATATATGATAACTGAGAACTACAAGTTGCATAATGTTTAAAATAATAAAATTGCAAATATAATGGTTAGAAATAAATTCTCAATTTGAAATTGTTATAAAAATCGTTATGTTCTATGAGTTGGGCAAGACACTGTTTAAATTCATATTGTGACCCTTTCTCTAAAATGGATAAGATTTAAGTTTAATGACATTACAAGTGGGTTTTTCCTTTAAATATCCAGACTTCAAAATTATTATTTCAACAGTGTCACAGCAGCTGTAAACCAAGTGATACCAAATGTGCCTAAAAAGTACTTAGAAGTGGCTAGTTCGTCCGCTCTGTGAGACGAATTTTTTTTCCGAATGTGTACACTTAGTGGAGTTTAGACCTCACTTCATTAAAAATTATGATTAAGTGTACACACTTGCATAAATTATAGTATTGTCTGCGTGGATAAACACAATTTGACGGACAAAATTTTCTTGAATCGGCGGTGTTGTCATGAAAATCTATACGAATATATATTGGGTGGTGTACTGTACACATCAAAAGTTTAGAACCACGAATGGTATGAATGAAAACTTAAACTTAACATTACGTAGGACATAAATCGATAAGAGAAATAAGAAAACACTGTGAGATTATTTGAAACTTCTTAAAAAAATGCAACTGAAAATTAGATAGCATAGCAACACTTGTTGGTGTTTTTAATAGATTAATTTAACATACGTTTTATCCACCTGACTTAAAAAAATGTTATTGTGTTTGATACGCATGCCTTATAAATGCTGAACTCCGCTGCAATTTCTCGTTGTGATTTGTTACACCTACTCATTCCAACAATTTGCCACATAATGTTCGGTAATATACTTTTTTTCTCTCATGTATGCACAACAATGGCACGAGACTTTCACTGCACCTGTATATCTCAACATGGAAGACAATAATCGGTGAATTTATAATTTCCCGATAACAAACCTGTAATGTTATATTTTGACTGGAAAGAGAACTAACTAATGTTGGAAACCCCTTATCGCTAGGTCAACTGGCAAGAAACATTCAGTTTTCAAACTTAGCGAATTTGTAACTAATATTTTTACAATGTAGACTCAATTTAAAAAAAACTTGTCAGCAAAATTTGTTATGGTCCTCGTTTGAGTTTCTTCTTCAAATGTTTTTATAAAAACGATTATAAAAAAAAACGTTACACAAAGCTATCTGTAAAATAATTGGGTTTCTACACAAAAATGAGTATGATAATTCCAGATTCACGTAATCGTTTTTAGAATCATAGTTTGCAAATTATTTAACCAATCTCAATACTAAAATCTTGTTTATCAGCGTTTTTACCTTAAGAATGTAAAAAAAAATTTATAACATATATTGCACCAAACGTTTTAAACCACGAAACTATTTTTAATGGTCCTAGCTTTTGACGGGTACTGTAATTGTTACCGAAGAATTCGCATATCACTACCTGCTTGGTGATCAAGAGGATTATGACAATACGGACACNGTACTGTAATTGTTACCGAAGAATTCGCATATCACTACCTGCTTGGCGATCAAGAGGATTATGACAATACGGACACTTCTGTATTTTGGAATGCTTAATGGTGCATGTAACTACCAAATCGACTTCCAAGGAAATTTCTTCCGAGACATCTAAAAAATAGTGACCAAAGTAGAGTAAATTTTGATATCCCANAAATCGACTTCCAAGGAAATTTCTTCCGAGACATCTAAAAAATAGTGACCAAAGTAGAGTAAATTTTGATATCCCAATACCTTTGAAAGTCGCAGATTCCACTCTTTGGCTTCATTAAGTACGTACTTTTTGTAGAGTGCATTTAAATTTTGACCTTGGGAAGAGTAATAACAGAACAACTAATCCTCCAGGAAGGGGTTCAACACAGCACTGTTAATATTTTCTGAAAACTACCAATTATTCTTATTGTATGATTGTTTTTTTATGCGAATTTCTGTGTTTTGGTATTTGCAAACTAATTTTTTTATTTCCGTAAAATAGTTGTCCAAATGAAAAGCTGTAGGTCATTGTAAATGATGATTGAATCTTTTTTTAAAATTTTCGGTATTTTTAATGAGCCTATAATAGATCCACAGATGCTATGTGGACCACCATCAGGGGATTCTGGTGCAGTGGCGGAGGAGGATATTCTGGTTAACTCCGGTTGTTTAAGCGGCCTTCCTAGTTATCATATGTATATGTCTTATTGTAAGCAGTTAGGGCTATTATAATTTATTAAAAATACTGTGGAATATATTTAATGTAAATTTTTTTTAAGGGAAGGAACAAATGGCAATATGTTGTTGCCAATTAAAATTTTTTTTATTGAAACATAAATGGGGTCGTTGAAAAATATCAAAGACAGACAAAATCGCTGTTAAGTAGCCCTCCGTTTACGATATTTAGTATTTTGTAAATTAGTGTTCTCAAATACAGCGGTTAATTCTGTAACCTATCTGAGCAGATTGCTGTATTAAAACACTAAAAGCCACTGCATGAAATTCCGATGAGACAGAACACGCGCGAAGTTTATTTATGCTAGTTTCCATCGCCGTCGCAATGATTACTTGCAACCGAACGTGACGTTGAGGCGTTCACAATTTTTTTATTGGGAAGGCTCCTTAAGGATAACTTTTGGTAATAAATAATCTCGTGTGCTGCGAAAACAAACTTACATTATAAATAACAAAGGAAACGTAATTATTAGGTTGCAGGATTGTTTTCAGAGTGTAAATATTCTGTTCTGAACAAAACATTCTCTTTAATGTTATGTATACTGTCCAACAGAAATAACAGTACCTACATAATTAAACACTGCCAAAAATTGAAATAGTTTATTGTTTGCAAAATTATAGTAAAATTATTATTTTAATGCTTACTTACTGCTACAGAATCAATTATAGAAGAAACTATAAATTTTTTGTTTGCTGTATACACATAACGAGGTTATTAAATTTACGTTAGTAAGTTTATAGAAAGTTTGATGTGATTTTTTATATTTCAGTGTTATAAGCACATTCGATTTAACCTGTACGTTAAAGATTTAATATCTTCATATCGTGATATTGTATCATGGTTCCAGTTCTCACAGGATTAAAAAATCCTTGGTTTTCGTGTTTATCATGCAAGAAAAAAATATCATTCAGTTCTGATGTTTTTACCTTTAACTTCCACAGGAAGCAAATCAGTAAACAGTTCAGTTGCCAAAGGTATTCCCATATTTGCGTTTCTTTTCGCAAAAATATTTCAGAATCTGCGGATCTAAGTTGATGCAAAAGAGACGCTGAGTTACAAGCGAATCATCATTGCTTCTGATATGGTACGCATTTGATGTGTGCTTTCCACTCTGTTTACAGAACGCTGACGTAATACTTGAAAACCTGGCAGGTGTCGTGGGTTTGAATAGAACCAACGTTCTAAACAGTTTGTTATCTTCAGGAGCCGTGACCAGCGGCCTGCAAATACAGAAAGGTTTGAAGGATGTCATCGGTGGTCTGAAGAACGAGCTGAAAGCTCAAAGAAAGCTCAGTGGACAGCTGATTACCGAGTACACACAGGCTGGCTGCCAGTATGTGAAGGAAGGCGAGAAAAATATCGAAAACATCTTCAACATAATAACGAACGTCAAGAACACTCTACTTAAAGAAATTATCTTGTGAGCTTCCCGAAAGCGAAATAAAGTTCGCTTCAGATATTTTGTATCGTTATTACTCATTAAATAAATGTGAATATTAAAAATGTTTTTTTTTCAAGCGAGACGTTTATACTGTGAATGGACTGAAGCTGGCATAATTCTGTACTGTAAAGTAGAATAATNTATTGGGTGGTGTACTGTACACATCAAAAGTTTAGAACCACGAATGGTATGAATGAAAACTTAAACTTAACATTATGTAGGACATAAATCGATAAGAGAAATAAGAAAACACTGTGAGATTATTTGAAACTTCTTAAAAAAATGCAACTGAAAATTAGATAGCATAGCAACACTTGTTGGTGTTTTTAATAGATTAATTTAACATACGTTTTATGCACCTGACTTAAAAAAAATGTTATTGTGTTTGATACGCATGCCTTAAAAATGCTGAACTCCGCTGCAATTTCTCGTTGTGATTTGTTACACCTACTCATTCCAACAATTTGCCACATAATGTTCGGTAATATACTTTTTTCCCTCATTGATACACAACAACGGCACGAGACTTTAACTGCACCTGCATGTCTCAACATGGAAGATAATAATCGGTGAATTTATAATTTCCCGGTAACAAACCTGTAATGTTATCTTTTGAATGGAAAGAGAACTAACTAATGTGGGAAACCCCATATCGCTAGGTCAACTGGTAAGAAACACTCAATTTTAAAATTTAGCGAATTTGTAAGTAATTTTTTTTACAATGTAGACTCAAAAAAAAAAAACTTGTCAGCAAAATTTGTTATGGTCCTCGTTTGAGTTTCTTCTTCAAATGTTTTTATAAAAACGATTATAAAAAAAGATTAAACAAAGCTATTTGCAAAATAATTGAATTTTTTACACAAAAATGAGTATGATAATTCCAGATTCACGTAATCGTTTTTAGAATCATAGTTTGAAAATTATTTAACCAATCTCAATACTTAAATCTTGCTAATCAGCGTTTTAACAGTAACAAAGTAAAAAAAAATTGTATAACATATATTGCATCAAAATTTTTAAACCAGGAAACTATTTAAAGAAATTTACTAATGGTCTTAAACTTTTGACGAGTACTGTAATTGTTACCGAAGAATTCGCATATCACTACCTGCTTGGTGATCAAGAGGATTATGACAATACGGACACTTCTGTATTTTGGAATGCTTAATGGTGCATGTAACTACCAAATCGACTTCCAAGGAAATTTCTTCCGAGACATCTAAAAAATAGTGACCAAAGTAGAGTAAATTTTGATATCCCGATACCTTTTAAAGTCGCAGATTCCACTCTTTGGCTATATTAAGTACGTACTTTTTGTTAAGTGCATTTAAATTTCGACCTTGAGAAGAGTAATAACAGAAGAACTAATCCTCCAGGAAGGGGTTCAGCACAGCACTGTTAATATTTTCTGAAAACTACCAATTATTCGTATTTTAGGATTGTTTTTTATGCGAATTTCTGTGTTTTGTTATTTGCAAACAGATTTTTTTTTATTTCAGTAAAATAGTTGTCCAAATTTAAAGTTGTAGGTCATAGTAAATCATGATTGAATTATTATTATTTTTAAATTTACGGTATTTTTAAAGCCTGTATTAGTTCCACAGATGCTATGTAGGCCACCATCAGGGGATTCTGGTGCAGTAGTAGAGGAGGATATTCTGGTTAACTCTGGCTGTTTAAGCGGCCTTCCTAGTTATCATATATATGTATCTCATTGTAAGCAGTTGGGGCTATTATAATTTATTAAAAATACTGTGGATTATTTTTCATGTAAATATAATTTTAATGGAGCAAACAAATGTCAATATTTTGTTGCCAATCAAAATTTTGTTTATTGAAACATAAATGGGGTCGTTGAAAAATACCAAAGACAGCCAAAATCGCTGTTAAGTAGCCCTCCGTTTACGATATTTAGTATTTTGTAAATTAGTGTTTTGAAATACAGCGGTTAATTCTGTAACCTATCTGAGCAGATTGCTGTATTAAAACACTAAAAGCCACTGCATGAAATTCCGATGAGACAGAACACGCGCGAAGTTTATTTATGCTAGTTTCCATCGCCGTCGCAATGATTACTTGCAACCGAACGTGACGTTGAGGCGTTCAAAATTTTTTTATTGGGAAGGCTCCTTAAGGATAACTTTTGGTAATAAATAATCTCGTGTGCTGCGAAAACAAACTTACATTATAAATAACAAAGGAAACGTAATTATTAGGTTGCAGGATTGTTTTTAGAGTGTAAATATTCTGTTCTGAACAAAACATTCTCTTTAATGTTATGTATACTGTCCAACAGAAATAACAGTACCTACATAATTAAACACTGCCAAAAATTGTAATAGTTTATTGTTTGCAAAATTATAGTAAAATTTTTATTTTAATGCTTACTTACTGCTACAGAATCAATTATAGAAGAAACTATAAAATTTTTGTTTGCTGTATACACATAACGAGGTTATTAAATTTACGTCAGTAAGTTTATAGAAAGTTTGATGTGATTTTTTATATTTTAGTGTTATAAGAACATTCAATTTAACCTGTACGTTAAAGTTTTTAATATCTTCATATCGTGACATTGTATCATGGTTCCAGTTCTCACAGGATTAAAAAATCCTTGGTTTTCGTGTTTATCATGCAAGAAAAAAATATCATTCAGTTCTGATGTTTTTACCTTTAACTTCCACAGGAAGCAAATCAGTAAACAGTTCAGTTGCCAAAGGTATTCCCATATTTGCGTTTCTTTTCGCAAAAATATTTCAGAATCTGCGGATCTAAGTTGATGCAAAAGAGACGCTGAGTTACAAGCGAATCATCATTGCTTCTGATATGGTACGCATTTGATTTGTGCTTTCCACTCTGTTTACAGAACGCTGACGTAATACTTGAAAACCTGGCAGGTGTCGTGGGCTTGAATAGAACCAACGTTCTAAACAGTTTGTTATCTTCAGGAGCCGTGACCAGCGGCCTGCAAATACAGAAAGGTTTGAAGGATGTCATCGGCGGTCTGAAGAACGAGCTGAAAGCTCAAAGAAAGCTCAGTGGACAGCTGATTACCGAGTACACACAGGCTGGCTGCCAGTATGTGAAGGAAGGCGAGAAAAATATCGAAAACATCTTCAACATAATAACGAACGTCAAGAACACTCTACTTAAAGAAATTATCTTGTGAGCTTCCCGAAAGCGAAATAAAGTTCGCTTCAGATATATTGTATCGTTATTACTCATTAAATAAATGTGAATATTAAAAATGTTTTTTTTTTCAAGCGAGACGTTTATACTGTGAATGGACTGAAGCTGGCATAATTCTGTACTGTAAAGTAGAATAATNTTTTTTTTTCAAGCGAGACGTTTATACTGTGAATGGACTGAAGCTGGCATAATTCTGTACTGTAAAGTAGAATAATATTAGATAGTGTAAAGGGTATGAGTATTTAAAACTACCAAAATTCTACCAAATATATTTATTATTTTGGAATTCTTTGTGTTATTTATACCCAACATAAATTTATCTTCCTCGTACATCCTTCCTTTGTGACGTACAATTGTGTAAATACTTTTCGCGGTAAACTGAACACTTTCGAAAGCCTTGCTGAAGATCCACTTGTATGCGCATTGTTTATTCTTCCACCAAATGTAACGTCAACATTGCCGTGGGTGTCGTCACTTTATTTATGCGTAGGCCAAGTTAAAATGTATAATTATTAGAATCTTTAAAAAACAGAAAGGAAGAAAAATAATTTCTTTATTCACAAATGTTTACTTAACTCTTTTAATTCAACGTTGAGAAATGGAACTACTTTCTTTCCATCGATACCAACTTTACTGGCCGCATACTAGTCAAGGTGCCCGTGAAATTATATGCAGATTTGAGCAGGGATATTTTTAAAAGGTTGATTTCAAAAGATCTCAAATAACCATGAAAAGCATATAGTTATATTTAACAGTGTTTGTAAGTATTCACAATCGGCCAATGATTAAATGTCACCTCTCTAAAAACCGAGATCCTGCGTCCCACTTAGCGTATAGTTAACAGCGTAAAATCTTACGTATCGAAATCAAAACATTTTCGTGAATCCTCATTATTTGTGTTGGGTCCACGTGTTAAAATCATGGGGTAGTAATATAATATTTTAAAATATCTTTATTTATTTTGATGAGTTTACAAAATTCACAGCAATAAGAATTATCACAAAAAAAAAACCATTAGATTTAAGTTAAAACGACACACAAATGTATCATTACACTTGGTACGTGTTCGTGGAGTGGTCACATAAACTATTTTATATAACATATTTCCTGTACGTACACTGAAGTGCCAAAGAAACTGGTACACCTGCCTAATATCGTGTAACCCCCCTCCCCCTTAGCAAGATGCACGCATAAGTGCCACAAGACGACGTAGTATGGACACGACTAATGTCTGAAGGTATGCAGGAGGCAATTCCCACCATGGATCGTGCAGGGCAGTCCACAAATCCAATCTGCACCAATTTTAGAAAGGGGTACGCGTCTGTCAAGTTTAATGATTCTCGCCAGTCGTCGTTTGTCCCGTTCTTTCACGATCTTTGTCCGACCGCAGCGATGTCGAAGATGTGATGTTTTACCGGATTCCCGATATTCACGGCACACTTGTGAAATGGTCGTACGCGAACATCCAAATCTTATCGCTACCTCGAAGATGCTATGTCCCATCTCTCGTGCGCCGACTACAAAACCACGTTCAGACTCACTTACATCTTGATAACCTGGCATTGTAGCAGCAGTAACTGATCTAGCTGCCGACCGCATCGCGTTACTCTGATTGGTTCCACACCTCTGTTATTTGCATACGCACGCCTATACCAGTTTTTTTGGCTCTTAAATTGTATTTAATGTAATTAGTTAAAGAAACTCCACTTCGACAAAAAAAATTGCCAAACAAAAGCTAAGCAAAGAAAATTTGTCACTAAAATTTAAGTCCAACATAAGAGCTTCTTATCTTCAGAACATCTTGAAAGTAATATATTATCAGCGTCTTAACTTGAAAATTTTCAATTACATAATAAATGGGGGAGGCATGTAAAAACTTACCCTTTATGTAGTTATTCCATTATTATTAAAGTTTTCAAACAAGATTACACTTTAGTTTTAAAAAATGACCGTAAGAATTTTAAACAATGCAATTTTAAAAAAGTTAAAGTAATAATTGTAAATCACACAAATGTATACGATTATGTGTAATGTTCAATTGAGGAACTATATTTTCAGTTTCAATAAAGAGGTAAACAAATATAATTGAGTAAAAATATAATTCCATGTCATCATGTGATTCGAAAGACGAGGTAGGTCATGCGGACTTGTAAATCGAANTGCCACAAGACGACGTGGTATGGACACGACTAATGTCTGAAGGTATGCAGGAGGCAATTCCCACCATGGATCGTGAAGGGCAGTCCACAAATCCAATCTGCACCAATTTTAGAAAGGGGTACGCGTCTGTCAAGTTTAATGATTCTCGCCAGTCGTCGTTTGTCCCGTTCTTTCACGATCTTTGTCCGACCGCAGCGATGTCGAAGAGGTGATGTTTTACCGGATTCCCGATATTCACGGCACACTTGTGAAATGGTCGTACGCGAACATCCAAATCTTATCGCTACCTCGGAGATGCTATGTCCCATCTCTCGTGCGCCGACTACAAAACCACGTTCAAACTCACTTACATCTTGATAACCTGGCATTGTAGCAGCAGTAACTGATCTAGCTGCCGACCGCATCGCGTTACTCTGATTGGTTCCACACCTCTGTTATTTGCATACGCACGCCTATACCAGTTTTTTTGGCTCTTAAATTGTATTTAATGTAATTAGTTAAAGAAACTCCACTTCGACAAAAAAAAATTGCCAAACAAAAGCTAAGCAAAGAAAATTTGTCACTAAAATTTAAGTGCAACATAAGAGCTTCTTATCTTCAGAACATCTTGAAAGTAATATATTATCAGCGTCTTAACTTGAAAATTTTCAATTACATAATAAATGGGGGAGGCATGTAAAAACTTACCCTTTATGTAGTTATTCCATTATTATTAAAGTTTTCAAACAAGATTACACTTTAGTTTTAAAAAATGACCGTAAGAATTTTAAACAATGCAATTTTAAAAAAGTTAAAGTAATAATTGTAAATCATACAAATGTATACGATTATGTGTAATGTTCAATTTAGGAACTATATTTTCAGTTTCAATAAAGAGGTAAACAAATAAAATTGAGTAAAAATATAATTCCATGTCATCATGTGATTCGAAAGACGAGGTAGGTCATGCGGACTTGTAAATCGAANAATTGAGTAAAAATATAATTCCATGTCATCATGTGATTCGAAAGACGAGGTAGGTCATGCGGACTTGTAAATCGAAAGCAAATCTTTTTGTTCTGACATACATTTAGTCCTTAGAAGGACAGTTTGTCATCACCGTGTCTTAAGCATACGACCAAATTTCCATTATCCTAGACACCGCGTACCAGCTGTCTATGCCGAGACTCAACCAGATGTAGAAATTAGTCTTCGCTAGTAATGAGCTCCTCCCAAGCTTCGAGCATGCCTTCAAGAGAACATATTGCGAGCTTGAGGAAGTTTCTACCCAGACTTAGGTCATGTTGCGTTTCGTATCTGCCCACACATCTTGTTGGAATTTAGGTATGTTGACCAAGGTATCCAGATAGGAGAGTCTTTATTATACAGTCCTGCGATCCGTTGGCGTAGACTAGCCCCACTCTCTTAATATGAATCAGTAATTTTAATAAGTGGGAAAATTCTTACTGAAAATCTAAATCATGAATGGTTTTCTACTGGTAAATCAATGGAAGAATTTGGTCTCAGGTGAGTGGAATTCAGTAGGAATAAATATAAATCATTGGTTATTATCAGTGAAAAACAACAGCTAAAATAATGAGTAGAATTTAATTGATTCCAGTGGAGAAATTTCAACAGGTTTCAAGCAAA
The DNA here is from genome assembly GCA_002778355.1 of Clitarchus hookeri. Lineage (NCBI taxonomy): Eukaryota > Metazoa > Arthropoda > Insecta > Phasmatodea > Phasmatidae > Clitarchus > Clitarchus hookeri. The sequence continues at coordinate 75,261 of NQII01005601.1, forward strand.
ATTCACCAATTTAGAGTAGTTTAACACTTTCGGTTTTATAGTGCGTTCGATGACATCCAACATAGCATGTCATGGAAACACAGTGCGGCCACGCTGGAAGATGTAATGTTAATCATGTGGCATTCCTTGAGGTACGTATTCTATTACTGGCCCAATATTTGCTCGGCTCAAAGCCGACTCACAAGAGTAAACTGCATTATTTAAACACCGATAAAATATTTCACTCAGTAAATGCAAGCTTTCAAATTGTATGGGTATGGTTCTTAGAAAGCAGTTTCNAAACACCGATAAAATATTTCACTCAGTAAATGCAAGCTTTCAAATTGTATGGGTATGGTTCTTAGAAAGCAGTTTCTTCACAGCAGCTGAATACGCATTTTATCGGTTCGGAAAGGTTTTTTTAGCAAAATCGGGGAAGCTGGTTAAGCGTTTTAATCTTACAAGTACCTTTGTGAGCACTACCTCCTGAGAGATCAATCGTTTCAGTCGAGTGCTTGACGCTGACACATCTAAAATGATACTTGGTTCTGACTTATAGGCCTTTGCGTACTGCAAGAGGAAAAGCCATAATGGTTTCCTACCTAGCTACCAGCAAAATCTCCTATTACTGCAAAACCAATAACGTGTTCACATTCTAACTATATGTTTGGTGCCATGATCACAACACCAGAAAATGAGTGCGATATTTTTTTTACGTGCTTGGTAGTGAAAATATATGCAAGAAATATAATATGTATTTTCCGGCGAACATAGTGTTTAAATAACGCAAGTAGGGACGAAAATAAGTGTATCTTTCTCTTTGAACGAAGCTCGAATTATGGCTACGTAGCACAAGGCTATAATGCTTGGTCAGTTAGAAGAGTACGAATATGTGGTTTGAATATTTTTTTTAAGTATTATCAGTATTACACAACCACTTGACAGATAGTATTCACTCATAATATATTTGAAAGCAAGTTACTCACTCTGTTTTGCACATAAAGAAAAACTTTACTTTGCTATACTTTTGTCTTGTTAGAAATATACAAAAAAATTATTCAGTTTAGCTTGTTGTAAATATAATTCTACGCACATAGAGGTGTACATATGTCAAGGGGGTAATGCCATGTTCGTTGATTTTATAGTATACATATTACCTGCAAATAATAAGGGCGCAGAGGCTGTGATTTAAATAATAGTTCAGAGTCTGAGATTATGACTGTTTGTGATTCGCCAATTTAATGATATAAGCGCAGCAGAAACCATGTTAAGCCAGTTTGTCATTTTCAGCCTACTTTCTGATGGAAAGAAAGGCTTATGAGATCACCGAACTGTCTGTGTGCCTGTGTGTATATGCGTGACTTTGTGTGTGTGACTGTGCGTGTTTCTGCCCACCCCCCTCCACTACCTAAAATTTTTGAATGTGTGAACCGAATATCACCAAGCTCAGTATACATATATACTTAGTATGGACACCAAATGTTTTGTATTTTGCGACCACTCTGGGAGCTTACTTTAAAAATGGTTGGCCGTTTTAATATTTAGGGTGGTATGTCATATCTCGGGAACTATTCGGCCGATTTAAATGAAGTTTTTAACGTTGACAGCGCATCATATTGGCATTAAATTTTGAGGTTTAAATTGTTGGCCTGACATTTTGGAAGACTGCACCACATGAAATATTGATTTTATTTTATATATCGAGAACTACTCAACCAATTCTCACCAAATTTGGCACGTAAGAAGTTTTTACTACGGTAGTCCCCGTAAACGTATACGATTTAAAGTGATGAGGCACTAGGTGACCCTACAAATATTTTAGTTTTAATTTACATATCTGCCATACCGTTCGACCAATTTCGACCAAATTTTGTATGCCCACAGTATATATTACATGCATCATATAAACCAATAAATAATGATTTTTTCAGCCATTTTGAAAGATAGCACCACATTTAGTTATTAAGGTACTATGCCATAACCCGGGGAAAATTGACCGATCCCTACCAAATTTGGCAAAAAAGTAGTACTGCTGCGGGCGATGTAAACTGGTACGTTTTATGTAAGTCGGGCACTTATTTTCAAAATGACTGTTATATAGTCATTTTAGCTTAGTATGCTATTATATCGTCGAAACCAAGTAATCAATTACAAATTAACTTTTAATAATGGCAGTATGTATCACAATTATTAAATGTGTCTGCACGTAACCTTTTTTGTACGCAATTTTGTAAGATAGCGCCACATGAATATATAAGCTTTTTGTGTCATATATTGGGAAACAATCAACCGATTCCTTCCAAATTTGGTGCAGAGGTGTATTGTGGTAGGCCATATTAAGTTATGTGTTTTAAGTGTGTGAAACCTTTATTTTTCAGAACGGCATGTATAAATTAGTTTAGCTCAGTGTGCTATATCTGCGAAACGATGTTACCGATTTTAAACTAATTTTTTATACTGGCTGTATCTATGAAAATTATTAAATGTGCTAATACGTAACCTTTTTTTCCTCCATTTATGGAGATCATCACATAAAATAATGGGGGTTTATGCTGTATCTCGAGGACCAGTGAACCGATTCCTACCAATTTTCCACGCAAGTGGTGCTACAGTAGGTTATGTAAACTAGCACGTTTTAGATGTGGCAGGATTTTTTTAGTGGTGCTAATATAAATCATTTGGATTTGTGTTGTATCTACAAAACAATTCAACAAAATTCAACCAAATTTTGTGCGCTAACAGTATTTATTAGAAGAAACAATGATGCATAGAGATATACTATTTTGCAGTCCTGTTATCAAAGTAGCCCCAGGTGAGAAAATTGGAAAATTTGCCACATTCCCCGAACAATTCAACTGTTTTCCGCAGAATTTTTCGCACCATTAGAGCCACTGAAGGCCTTGTAAACTGAAAGGATTTAAGTAGTATTAGGCACTGGTTTTCACAATGACGACTGTATAAATAGTTTGATCAGTTTTTCATATCTATTTAACAATTTGACTAGTGACGTCTTTTGGGAATAGGAGCATCGCTGTCCCACTTTGCGGGCGCCTTCCAGGCGACATGTGGCACGAGGCANAAGGCTTATGAGATCACCGAACTGTCTGTGTGCCTGTGTGTATATGCGTGACTTTGTGTGTGTGACTGTGCGTGTGTCTGCCCACCCCCCTCCACTACCTAAAATTTTTGAATGTGTGAACCGAATATCATCAAACTCAGTATACATATATACTTAGTATGGACACCAAATGTTTTGTATTTAGCGACCACTCTGGGAGCTTACTTTAAAAATGGCTGGCCGTTTTAATATTTAGGGTGATATGTCATATCTCGGGAACTATTCGGCCGATTTAAATGAAGTTTTTAACGTTGACAGCGCATCATATAGGCATTAAATTTTGAGGTTTAAATTGTTGGCCTGACATTTTGGAAGACTGCACCACATTAAATATTGATTTTATTTTATATATCGAGAACTACTCAACCAATTATCACCAAATTTGGCACGTAAGAAGTTTTTACTACGGTAGTCCTCGTAAACGTATGCGATTTAAAGTGATGAGGCACTAGGTGACCCTACAAATATTTTAGTTTTAATTTACATATCTGCCATACCGTTCGANAAGTGATGAGGCACTAGGTGACCCTACAAATATTTTAGTTTTAATTTACATATCTGCCATACCGTTCGACCAATTCCGACCAAATTTTGTATGTCCACAGTATCTATTACATGCATCATATAAACCAATAAATAATGATTTTGTCAGCCATTTTGAAAAATAGCACCACATTTAGTTATTAAGGTACTATGCCATAACCCGCGAAAAATTGACCGATCCCTACCAAATTTGGCAAAAAAGTAGTACTGCTGCGGGCGATGTAAACTGGTACGTTTTATGTAAGTCGGGCACCTATTTTCAAAGTGACTGTTATATAGTCATTTTAGCTTAGTATGCTATTATATCGTCGAAACCAAGTAATCAATTACAAATTAACTTTTAATAATGGCAGTATGTATCACAATTATTAAATGTGTCTGCACGTAACCTTTTTTGTACGCAATTTTGTAAGATACCGCCACACGAATATATAAGCTTTTTGTGTCATATATTGGGAAACAATCAACCGATTCCTTCCAAATTTGGTGCAGAGGTGTATTGTGGTAGGCCATATTAAGTTATGTGTTTTAAGTGTGTGAAACCTTTATTTTTCAGAACGGCAGATATAAATTAGTTTAGCTCAGTGTGCTATATCTGCGAAACGATGTTACCGATTTTAAACTAATTGGTTATACTGGCTGTATCTATGAAAATTATTAAATGTGCTAATACGTAACCTTTTTGTCCTCCATTTATGGAGATCATCACATAAAATAATGCGGGTTTATGCTTTATCTTGAGGACCAGTGAACCGATTCCTACCAATTTTTCACGCAAGTGGTGCTACAGTAGGTTACGTAAACTAACAAGTTTTAATGCGGCAGGCTTTTTTTTAATGGTGCTAACATAAAAATTTGGATTAGTGTGTTGTATCTGCAAAACAATTCAACAAAATTCAACCAAATTTTGTGCGCTAACAGTATTTATTAGAAGTAACAATGATGCATACAGAGATGCTCTTTTGCAGTCCTGTTATCAAAGTAGCCCCAGGTGAGAAAATTGGAAATTTTGCCACATTCCCGGAACAATTCAACTAATTTCCGCCGCATTTTTCGCACCATTAGAGCCACTAAAGGCTATGTAAACTTAAATGATTTAAGTGGTGTTAGGCACTGGTTTTCACAATGACGACTGTATAAATAGTTTGATCAGTTTTTTATATCTATTTAACAATTTAATCAAATTCAACCAAACCTTTTGTGCTGACAGTATCTATTAGAAGCATCTTATACAAAACATATTTTTAAGGGAATTTGAGGAGTTAGCACTAAATTCTTCACACAAGTGGCGCTTCAGTAGGCCATGTACACTTAAAGTGGCTCAGACACTTTTTTTTTTTTAATGACGGCCATGTGAATATTCTAGGCAGACTGTGATCATACCCGAAGTTTATGCTCCGAATCCTACCTCCGTAATGCAGTTGATTGCACGCTAGCCCATGGATGTTGAATACCAAATAATAGTTTATTATATAACTACACCAACATTGTCCAGCTTGTACGAAATTCGTGTGTTACCATTTTCTCTGAATAAGACAATTTTACACTTTATATTTTTTGTATAATTTGATGTCAAACCCAAATATTTTGCGTTTTGCTGCAGATATAATAACAAATACGAAGTTGAACTAATGAGAAATATTTACAACGTAAACGTATGTCGCAGACTACCGCGTGACAAATATGTAATCACGAAATAACGGTAAATACAATTTTTAATGTTTAAAATATGCAAAAATATCGTTATGCTTAACATTTTTCTCATATGTATGCCTGTTATTTCGTGATTACATATGTGCCACGCGGTAGCTTACAGCAATAGTTAACATTGTAAATTTTTTAGTTTATAAAAATAAGTTAGTATTTATTATTGATGCTGCAGAAAAACAAACAACCTTTGTATTTGGCATTAAATTATTCAAAAATTAAAAATATACGATTTTTATAATCACGGAAAAAGGCATCATCTACAAGGCCTACAAATTGAACAATGTTTGGTAAACATTTAAAATAATAAATTTTTTTTCATAAAATACTCTTATGGTACGAGGATTTCTGGGTTCGAGCTTGGATATGGCACGTGTGTATTTTTAATTGTCTCAATACTGTTTCATATGTTTCTGGTTCGATATCTAATGGTATTGCTGTCAACGAGACGTAAAGGTCTACCTACCAGTTATGCATTGAAGAACTTTATTAAAAATTACTTGCATCCTTTTAGAGGAAATTAGGCTCATTATTATATCAGAAAATATTGTTTTAAACTTAAATTTACAGTTTCTTTTATACTGTGTTTGACTACGTGTGTTCTGAAATAGTTATACATTGTTTCAAATTGTCATTTCAGGATTTCAACCCGCGGACCTCACTTCACTCCCGCGAGACTCAAGGAAATATTGCGATTTTGATGAACAAAATTATACTCTGCCAATTATAGCAAAAATAGGACGTAGAAAGATTTCTGAAATTGGCAAACAGTACGTTTTAAGCCTGAACGTCTGTTAATGTTTTATTGAGATAACATTCTCTTGAATGGTGCGCTATTAAACTGATGCTGCTCGCAGATACGTTTTTAGGAAGATAAGGTGACATATTTCTAAATAACAAAGTTATTCAGGTAGCCAACCATCCTCGAAGACATCTCAACACATCATAATTTTTGACATCCCCAAGAATCTCACGCACACACTCTGATGGCATCATCAACTCCATACTAGGACTGACTTAGCACGAAAAAAGCGTAATAAAGTAAATTGTTACTAAATAAATTTCACTTAAATACTATTTCCAAATATGCAGTTGGAAACTTGTGAGCGAAAACTTAGTTCTCCTTCTACTTGAGTTATCCATTCGTTTCCAAGCCGAAGAAGCCTCTCTATATAACGTAAACTGTTTTTCCTTCAAACTATAATTTTCGGAAAATTAATTTTTGAATTATAGAATTTGGTAAAACATAAACAAGACCTTAATATTTCGTTTATTTTAAATATCGGTGGAAAATTAGTGTTTTTGGTCCGCCTTGAAATGAATAAAAAATGTTGAGAGTTCCAAATAATGTACATTTTCACAAAATCTATATCTGGNTTTTGGTCCGCCTTGAAATGAATAAAAAATGTTGAGAGTTCCAAATAATGTACATTTTCACAAAATCTATATCTGGTTACGATTTTAGTCCTAAATTTAACTTTTAAAATACTCGTGATACTGCTTGTAATGCAGACTTGAATTGCGGCAGTATGATGACACGTCCTATACCATGAAACAATGAGTTAAAAATATGAAGATTAACTATAAATGGATTAATACCGCTTAGCATTACATCGCAGTAAACATTACCTGATATGGTTAAAAATCCACGCAATTTTAATTATACACTTTTACGTTTATTAAAACAACAAAGTTCTCAAAATATTATAGATTTTTAAAAAATGCCTTTACTCTCTTTTCAAATCGCACTGTGCCACACATACGCGTGAAAATTTTCCATTTCCAGCGCTCTACTAAACTCCCAATTTTTATGAACACAGAATAGATGAATACGCAGAAAAAAATGTGACGGCGGTCTCTTTGATGCAGGCGGACCCATTTGCTTATTGGCTGCGTTATTTTCTGGTTCCCGGGCCTTTGTCTAACTTGCCGTCGCGTGCTGCGAAAGATTACCCACTGAATGGGATGTCGTTTGACACCTAAGTTACTAGGCGCGGAACGGCGAAAGGCGTTACGCCGTTCTGCTGGCGTGTGTAACTTGAGTTGGCAGCAAAATGAGCTGTTTCACTTCTTTGCATTGCCTTTTCTCTGGCCGGGATTCAGTTGAACAAGTGCGTTTGTCAGTGCCAGGACGTTTGCTGCACGTCGTTTAAGGGCGGCCTCAGCTCATAGGTAAGGAAAAAGAACTGCGCGACACGTACGGACTATCGTTCCAGTACAAACGCAATTTCTCAGTTTTCGTCTATACATTGGTATTTCAGGGTAATAGTGTTACAACTCAAAACATAAGAATTTACCCTACAGAATTCAGTATATGATACTCTGTTATATTTATAGGCTCTTCACGGTAAAATGAGGACTTTTGAAAGGCCTGCTTAATATCTACTTGCATTCACATTGTGTCTTATTACACCAAATGCCAAATTAACATAGGAAAGGTAATAAAATACAGTGAAAATTGCAGGTTTTACACAACATATCATTTATTGAACAATTTTCTTGAGAACGTTGGGCTCTGTCTATCGTTAGCCAACCAAAGAACATAACAAATTAACATTTTATTCTTTGATTAATTATCTAGTGCCGGTTACTCTTAGTTCATGTGTAACTAAGGCGAAGAAGATTATAATATAAACTGGATAGGTTCATTCTGATCTGGAAAAAGGCAGGGAAATTATGTAACTACATAAAATTATATATATATATATATCATATATATTTATATTTTTTTTATTATTTATTTTTTTTAAGCTCATTATCACATTTTTGGTTATAAGCAAGGGCTTAACTTTTAATAAAAATTACTTGATTCAATTTTATTTTATTTTATGGGAAATGTTGTTACCAAATATTATACACATTAAATAGATAAGTCGTAATAGATATTTGGCAACAGCAGGAAATGTCAAAGGAAAATAAAATATATATCCCGTATACACCAAAAGAAAAATATTCCACATCCACATTCTCAAAGATCAACGTGAACAACTTGGGTATTGAAATAAATGTTTATGTTTGGACATAAACATAAATCCTACAGCTGTTAAAAAAATGTTTTAAATTTTTATACACGAAGTGCTTGTTTCCACTTAAAAGTCGTTCGTGATTTTGATCTTGCTTTGTAAAAATAATCTGGCAAATTTTTTTCGAAAATGAAGTATTCAGGTAGGCAGAGAAAAAAATCTTGAGGGCAGTATTTCTTCTTTATCGGGATTAAATACAGACATTTTTACGGGGATCTGAAATGTGGTTTCGTTCCCACGGCTAATAGAATAAGTGACAATACCATGAATAATTGTTACCAATCTGCAGCTCGCTAAATCAGAAACAAATTTCTCTCTTGAACCATTTTTACAAGAGCCTAAGCAGTCACTTTGGCGCTGTTCCTCTGTACGCGAAATACGACAAGAAAATCTAATCTGTCATGCAAATCTGTTCAACCTTTGCTATTATTTTCGTCCCATTCATCAAGTTCCACCCCCCTCATTTCTTTGTAGTCGTTCCTTCAACAATAAAACGCTTTTCAGTTACGGACCCCTCCCGGGAGACGTGATGGAACAATGGTTGTTCCTTCCTTTCGTTATCCCTTCCTTCGCGAATTGCCCCGTAGAATCATTTCTATATTGGATAATCAGTTTTTCCTTCAGAACACTGTTGATACTTTGCAGCTACCAGGGGAAATAAAGGTTCAGTTGCTGGAAGTAATAAAAGAATAAGTAAAATATAGGACACGTGGAGGTCTTGGAAATTGAGAAACAAATGTGCGGTGCTTTAAGATTTTTCATGATTTCGAGACGTTCTTACAAAGACGGTGCCCTGGTACATAAAATGATAATGCAGTATTTTGCCTTCATGATGGACAAAGTCACAACAGAGATTAAGTCCCCGGAATAAAAGTTAAGTTTAATAGTGTAAAGTAGTTCATTTGTGATTTATATTGGCAAGAAAAATGGGATGATATAATGTAGTTCATAATACGTAACAATTTATATCATAAATTTTAAAACCTTTTTTGTCTGTTACCGGTTACATAGACATTTCTTATTATACAATATTTTGCTAGTTTTTATAAGGGAAATATATTTTCATGGCTTATTCTGTTTTACAAAATAATAATAATTATTCTGTATTTATTTGATTTATTCGTTATATGCAAGGCGTCTCTTCAAACAGACTAATAATTAATTGGTTTAAGAGAGGTACATAAGAAATTTTTGTTTAATTACTCCTTTTTCTTACAATTATTACCTAGACGAGAATCACAAAGAGATCTCTTGTTTTGGAATTTGGCGTAAAGTTACACTTCTAAAGCAAAACTTGAAAAATTCTTGTTATCTATATATGATACAGAAGTCCTGCAATCACAACACTAAGCATTCGCGCAGCTACATTCATAATGAACTAAGTAACTCAATTCGTAGATTGAATTTTCGCGTCTAATATGAGGCCCCTCTTCAAAAAAAAAAATTTGCGAGTTTGGTGAAAAATTAATTTCTTTAAAACATTCACTCAAATAATTTTTTTACGTGTTTTATTATTATTTCAAACGTACATTTCCGTACGATGAAATTTAGGAACTCGATATATCCCTTTACAAAACTGCATTTACCAATCTCCACATAAAGAACAATTGATAGAAAAAATGTGAAAAATATTATTGTTCATCGTTTTTTATGAAAGTGTCATGGAATGTTGGTGCAAAATTGACAACAATTATGAATACTTTCGGTCATCGCTAAGCCGGGAGAAATAACTTATATTTAGGGCTTTCTGTTATAAGCTGAAATATTTAGACGCAGAGTAGATCTAACACGTGCAACATTCCTTTGCTTAAGGGGGAAGTACCCTTGCCATCTTGGATATACGTATTTTCCTCCATAACTTATTTTTCGGAGTTAATATTAAAAAACCAAGCTAGTCAAGGCACAGGGAACATTTAAAAGTTATTTTGAAATCCCACATATTTTTCTTACAGGATAAGTTTCACATCCGTAATCGTAATCAAACATTACCTTCTTATTTAATAAATTCAATCCCGCATGAGAAATTACAGGTATAATTGAAACGCTACAAATTTCCAAAAAATCGTTAAGTAGTCCTCTATGTCATGTCTCGCTTTGATTTTTTATTTCTGGTCATACATTTTCATTACGAAGATTTGTAAGAAAATTCGAAGATGGAGTTGATACTTCCCCCTTAATTGCCACGTGTCTTTGGGAAAATGCATTTTTCTGGTGTATATGAGCCGATCAGAACCAAGTCTCTCCGATACTGCACGTTCTCGGGCAGACACCTTAGACGCGTGTCAAACCGGGTCTGAACTTAAGTCGTTTTGGAGTGCAACTAGTTGTACAATTTTCCGCAAATGGAGTGGGATATTTAGGCAGCTCTCAACAGTGAGGCCTTGAGAGTCGATTAAAGTGAATCTAGGTGAGTATGGAGCAGTGCTGGATTACAAGAGCGGGTGGAAACGGGAGATCCTCGGGGAAACCCTCCGACTAACAGCATCGTTCGGCACGGTTCTCACATNTACAAGAGCGGGTGGAAACGGGAGATCCTCGGGGAAACCCTCCGACTAACAGCATCGTTCGGCACGGTTCTCACATGCAAAAATCCGGGAGTGACCCCGCAGGGAATCGAAATCGGTTCGCCTTGGTGGAAGACGAGTGCTCTGACCACTAAAACACCGGGGCCCCTATTTATTCGCGGAAAAAGTTTATATCAGATATGATTATAAATACGAAATTCTTACTGGATTTTCTCAAAGACGGCGCATTGAAAAAATAACGAAAAAATCAGACACTGTTTGAGAATGATATACAGATTTATTTATGTAGTGAATTTTGACGTTATCTTATTTTGTATGTATGTGCATGTGTATGCGTGTATTTATATATTCTGTAATATATATTTTTTCACAACGACACATCACACAAAACAACTACGCTGTGATCATTTTATATTGCCTTATTGTCTCCAAAAAGTGCTGCAGATGCTTAATATTCCTACCGTATTTACCTACAAGTTCGATGCGGGGAAGGAAATATGCTACGACCTTTTGCCTGGCGACGGACCAAACACATAAACATGCTTTAATACCTGTCAATACCACTCAATAACCTGCATTATGATGTTCTCTAAAACATTATTTCATGTGAACCTAATCATCACGTAGCAGTAATTGTGAACGTGTTAAATCTGTACTCGGCTTCACATCTATGTGATCTTGCTGCCTATGACTGAGGTTTATGTACTGCATGAGACGAAGCGAACGTTCTCGTGGTGAAAACAATAATTACCCAGCTATATAAAGTATCAGAGGTATTCAAATCTATGTTAAAAATTGCTTACAGCTAACTAATTGACGATACATTGATTTTTCAGTACAAGGCAGCTTGGAGGAATAGTTGGACAGAAATATTTACCAGTATTGTGGTTTGAATGAAGGTTTGATCATTATTTCCATAGAGTAAATGTTTANTAGTTGGACAGAAATATTTACCAGTATTGTGGTTTGAATGAAGGTTTGATCATTATTTCCATAGAGTAAATGTTTACATCGAGAGGAACAAAAAAATTCAGAAATATAGTCACTTTACAGAACTTCCTTCATGCCGCTTTCTACTATTCTAGGACCTCTAGATACAAAATGAATAATTACATAAAATGAGCTCATATAAAATATTGATGTGTAAAGAAATTTGCCTCTATTCACATTTTGTACAATATAATAAGTATAANAAATGAGCTCATATAAAATATTGATGTGTAAAGAAATTTGCCTCTATTCACATTTTGTACAATATAATAAGTATAAGCATGTAAGGCATTAGAATATTTTAAAAAGTATTCAATAAATTTCTTTGTAAATAAAGTTTTATGATAAACATTTTTTGTCTGAAGTTACTTTTAATGCAATGCTTCAAAAATACACGTAAGAACGGTTTATTGGCTCCCTTTTTCGAATATGGCGGAAGTGTCACATCGTTTATACAGGAGGACTTTTAGGCCGTGTCTCAGTTGGTCCACAGAGCGTTCTCTGGCTCTCTTACTCTCACTGATGACGTCATAGAGAGCAATCTCTCGTCATCTCAGTTTGTCGGAGACAATGTGAAAGAGCGAGAGCACGATGTTGTATGTGCTCTCTGGCATCCACCATGTTCCTTTACATCTGTTTTGTGAGGTGTCAGAGGTGAATAAGTTTAATATTTTTAAGACATCGAAATTAATAAGATTGCTATTTTAAACTCCACTTTATTGTATTTTGTGGTAAGGTGAAAAATACACTGGAGAAACAAAAAAACTGGTATAGACGTACGTATGCAAAACACAGAGGTATGGAACCAATCAGAGTAACGCGATGCAGTAGGCAGCGCCTGCCAAAGTTGCTAGATCGGTTACTGCTGATACAATGGCAGGTTATCAAAACTTAAGTGAGTTTGAACGTGGTGTTATAGTCGGCGCATGAGAGATGGGACATAGCATCTCCAAGGTAGCGATAAAATTTGGAATTCGCGTACGACCATTTTACGAGTGTACCGTGAATATCGGGAATCCGGTAAAACATAAAAACTTCGACATTGCTGTAGCCGAAAAAAGATCGTGAACGAACGGGACAAACTACAACTGACGAGAATCATTAAACGTGGCAGACGTGCAACCCTTTCTCAAATTGGCGCAGATTTCAATGCTGGGTCATCAACAAGTGCCAGCGTGTGAACTATTCAATGGACCATCATTGATATGGGCTTTCGGAGACGAATGCCCACTCGTGTACCGTTGTTGGCCGCACGACACAAAGCTTTACGCCTCGCCTGGTCTCGCCAACACCGCCATTGGACTGTTGATGACCGGAAACACGTTTCCTGGTCTGAAGAGTCTCGTTTTCAATTGTATCGGGCGGACGGACGTGTACGGGTATGGAGACATTCTCATGAATCCATGGACCCTACATGTCCACAGGGGACTGTTCAAGCTGGTGGAGGCTCTGTCATGGTATGGGGCGTGTGCAGTTGGAGTGATATGGGACCCCTGATACGTCTAGATACGACTTTGACAGGTGACAGATACGTAAGCATCCTGTCCGATCACCTGCACCCATTCATGTCCATTGTGCATTCCGATAGACGTGGACAATTCCAGCAGGACAATGCGACACCCCACACTTCAAGAGTTGCTACCGAGTGGCCCCAGGAACACTCTTCTGACTTTAGACACTTCCATTGGCCACGTGAATCACCAGACATGAACATCATTGAGCATATCTGGGATGCCTTGCAACGTGCTGTTCAGAAGAGATCTCCTCCGCCTCGCACTCCTATGAAATTGTGGAATGCCCTGCAGGATTCATGGTGTGAAGTGCGTCCTGCATACCTTCAGGCATTAGTCGAGTCCATGCCACGTTGGCATTCGGCATTTATGCGTGCTCGCGGGGGCCCTACACGATATTAGGTATGAGTACCAGTTTTTTAGGTTCTTGAGTGTATTTTGCCGTACTATGTGTTAATTGCGCTCAATAAGACTATTTAGGAGTAAAATCTTATCATCAATAAAACGGGACTTAACATTTTTTAAGTAAAGGGTAGTTTGTAACATTCTTTTAATTGCCAACGCACGTGTTTGCCCAAGTATCATTAGATACTTTAACCCATTTTCGTCGGATTTTGTGCTTGTTACCAAAGAGAAGCACATCGTCCCAAAACGAGAGAGAGAGAGAGAGAGAGAGCATACGAAAGGGCACTCCCGCTGGGCTCGTTCCGGAGAGTACTCTTCGAATTGAAACACGGCNATTTTGTGCTTGTTACCAAAGAGAAGCACATCGTCCCGAAACGAGAGAGAGAGAGAGCATACGAAAGGGCACTCCCGCTGGGCTCGTTCCGGAGAGTACTCTTCGAATTGAAACACGGCCTTGGCAAATTGTACAGGAGGCCAAGAGGTATGAGTGTCCTTTGCTTGTGTGATGTTTGATGGACTTTTCTGGCCTGTGATGACTAGGCTATTGTTACTCGTCTGAACGTGCGGCGGCATTACAAACAAAGGTAGCGATCCGGGAGCTACTACTTGACGGGACATGACTGACATTAATGCAGCGCAGAATTTCGGCGATTACTTCCCCCTTTCTGAAGAATTTTTATATTATGTAGTAGCGTGAAGTACGTATAGTACAGAACAATATTACAGTTTTGCTCGCAAATTTTTCAGGGGATACTGTTTCTGATAATTCATTTATAGTGCGATTTCCGGGGAGGGAAAGCAAACATTTGAAGTATCTTTTAATAAAGGTGATCTAAAGCATAGCATCTACGCTCATTTCTGTTAAATTAATTGTGGGGCCAAGAATCATTACGTCTAAAGCAAGGAACGAATTTCTGTAAAAAAAAAGTGATTAATTAATTGTGTACAAATTTGTTAATGATTATGCATTTACTGAAAACGTTTAGTTCAACTCCGAGTAATTTTTGTTTCACGAGTACATAAAGAATGAATCCGAGTAACAACAGCAACAACTACAATAGAATAAATTCCTTAGTGCACTCCAAATCTGAAACGGTGAGAATTGAGCCAAATCAGTGAACAGGTTGAATTTCGCTGATTTATTTACGATTCCCACTGAATGTCGAGAATTCCACTGCCATGATTAATTAGTTCCCAGTTAATTTGCTTCATTTGCTAGTCGATAGTAGTTTATCAATTGACTTTCAGTGAATATTATTTCACTGATTGATACCAATGATGTGGGCGTAGCGTGGGAACAGCAAAATTCTTCAGCATATTATATCTCGAACGTTTATATAAAAGGATTGAAATTATTGTAATAATTAAGGACAGGGAAATTTCGCATTTCAGGTGACCTGTATTTTCGAGCCTCAACTTTCTGTGCATTGGCTGCTCTGCTGCCCTGGTGTGTAGTATGACCAGGTGGCACGGGATTCGGTACCTATTTTCTTACAAGTATTATTGGCTCAGAGTTCATCTTAGCGTATCAAAAACTGTCGCATAGTCGCAAATATAACAAAAATTTTAACGTTTTTGAAGACTTGATTGTGTGAAAATAAATTAGCGGAATTTTTCCAGTACCTATTTAAATCTTGATGTTTTAAATTAGAAGTATAAATAACAAGCTTTATGTCTGTACTAGCTGTGATCTCAGCTCCGCTCGCGTGGACTACAGAATTATTGTTTAGGTTTTTTTTAAATAAAATTGAATTTTACATAGTGTTAATATTCTATAGTCTATACATATTATAAAACTCAACGTCTCAGTGAATTAAATGGTAAAAACACTTATTGGTATTTCTCTGTTATAGATAGATATAGGCTACCACGGAGTTTTATTTAGGTAATTTTATTCTACAAAATTCTTTACTACGTGATATCGTTCCATCTTTAACGGTTTAGACAGCGTATTGCAAGAGAGTGCGCTGGCGGCAAATTTTTTTCCGACTTGATTCTTCACTATTATCGTTTGTAAATTTATTGAGATATTTTCTCGCTACAAAAAGTAGATCATATCACCTTTCAGCCCTCCAACTATTTCTGTGCAATAAATTACGTCGATCTGTTGCTCGGTTGCGACGTTGCATTGTTATTCCGTTTGTGTACTTTTTAATTTTTCAATAAGGATTTCCCCGAAGGAATAAAAAATTTTCTCGGGATAAAAGTAACCTGTGCCACTTCCCGGCCCTCCAACTATCTCTATACAAACAATCACGTCGATCCGTTGCTCCCTTGCTACGTCGTCCCACACTAACAACTTATGTTGACGCAGTATTGTACCCCGAGCGCTATTTTTACTAAAAAAAATTTCCTGAGAGAATGAGATAATTTGCCGGGATAAAAAGTAGCCTATGTCACTTCCCGGCAACCCAACTATATATGTACAAAAAAACACGTCGATCCGTTGCTCCGTTGATGTGAAAGAGGGAAAAACAACCAACACACTTTCGCATTTATAATATTAGTTAGGATTCCTTCATTGGTTGTGTGACAGAGACAATTTTAAATCTTGATGAAGGGCGTAGGATAACTAACGCCTATTTATCTAAATATATTAAACAGTTGCATATATGCTATACGTGTGTTGTGAACGTCCGATGTTAGATCAGAGTAGAATTTCGTAGCTTATTTTCATATGTGCATAACAATTAGATTTGTGCATGCACGTTTGAGCGTAAAAAATATCAAAACATGTTATGTGGAATAATGATGAACTTTGATTCCGAAGTGTGTAGTTGTAGAAATATCAACACCGCTTGTTCGAAATCGCGTTCGTATTAACGATACGTGTCTGGAAAATTCGTAAACCCATTCGACCTTATTAAAAGTTGTCAACACAGACGAAAATGATGAAACGCGCGGTAAATTATTCTCAGAGGAAGGATAAAATAAAATTAGTTGAAGGAGATAATTTTTTCCTTCCCTTTTCAGAAGCTTCCCTGCAGCGCAGCGGGTAGGTAAAATAAAAAAGAGGCAGATAGAAATGCAAGCAGACAAGAAGAATAAAGAAAGAGTCAGAAAGCGTGAGCTGGAATTAAAATCGCATGAGCGACTGCTTGCTGTGGGCAGATTCAAACCGTTGCCGTTGAAATTGTTACGCCAGAAGGCTTAGACCGTATTTACAAATTGTTGAATATTGTTCCTTTGTGAAATGCTCCTACTGCGAGGGATATTTTTTTTTTGCGGTGTTTTAAAAAAAAACGCGGTCGAATTTGTTTCCTTCCTTGTTAGATTAGCAAGCCGTCGGGTAACTTGTTTTTTTTTTTTTTTTAAGTATTTAGTGCTTAGTGTGGTCGAGAACTGCGGGGAGGACGGCCCGCGCGTTGCAACTTTCTAGCTCCGCCGAAGCAGTTCTGGGTCAGCTGCTTGAATGTCCGCGCAGTTTTGGAAACGAACAAGCAGCACGGCGAACTTCGTGCACATTAACCCACTTCTCCGTCCCACGTGGGAGAGAACGTGCTCGCCAGTGTAGCGGACTGCAACGAAAAGCTTTATCCCCCCCCCCCACATTTTTTTTTCTTGGCTCGGCTTGTTAGTTAAAACTAGTGTGTGAATTACGTGTGAATCCATTCTCGTCGTATTAAAGTTGTTCAAAACGTATTTTGAAAGAATTTTCTTCCTGAGTTGGAGACCGTTAACAACTAGCGTGCGTTAACTTTAAAGAAAAAAAAACAGGATAGTGACTGAGGGTAAAAAAAAAACCTCTGTCAGCGTTCCTCTCATGTATCACTTACGATCATCATTTTCCACAAAAATAATATGATGCCCATGTTAGTAAAATCACTTTTATTTGAGTAAAATAACTCTTCCATTAGTGAATGCATTAGAAAAAAATTTATGTAATTAGAATGAGTTATTAAAATATTAAAATTGCCCACTGTGACGTATGCAAAATGCATTTCTCGTTGAAGAAAAACGCTGAAGAATTCCCCTTGAGACAGTTTTATACTCTTATCCTGTTATTCCCTTTCCACTCCGTTTGACAATTCCAAAACTAATGTATTAAAAAATATTCTTGAGATATCTTGTTTTTCATTAGGGATCTCTTTTATCTGTATCATCCTCTTCTCGTGCACTCTTAAGAAGCACTCAACGTCCCAGCAGGTAATGAATAAAATAATAAATGTCTAAGTCTAACCAAAAATAAGTATACTACTGCTTTCAAGACATACTTTCTAAAAATGATTTTATAAAAGTGCACTCTGCTGATTTATTTAGTTTTGTCGATATATACATAGTCTGTGAATGTTTATGCCAGTGGTATTGTGGGCATGTCTGCTCTTTTGCATGTACATTAATACAGTCCATACTGTATAAGAAGGCCACTTTCTGACAGGTCTGCGAAAGTAGCGGCACTGTTTACATCTGACTACATCTGACTACGTATTCTTCCGCCATCAGCTGGTCCGTCAAGTAAGGGCTCTATTTTTTATCAACACGCTGTCAGCTAATCCACTTGCCATTGTACTGTATGCTAAACAAATTATAAAATATTTNTCTTCCGCCATCAGCTGGTCCGTCAAGTAAGAGCTCTATTTTTTATCAACACGCTGTCAGCTAATCCACTTGCCATTGTACTGTATGCTAAACAAATTATAAAATATTTTATGACTGACAGCTGTCTAAATAAATAAGTAGGTTATAAAAGTAAAAGTATAAAATGTTGCAAATAATTAAATATTTGCTAACTCTTTTATAATTTGTCCGAGATAGTGAATCTGGGTTAACATTTGCGAGACGGTCTGTTGTATCTATTATCACACTTTGGACGTTATAGCTAATATATTCGAGTTGGTAATATGTGAAGTGGAATAACGTTATAATTGCTTAAAAACTATTCACGCGTGTCTCAATTTCTACGGAAACAAGAAGATGGGTTTCGAGAGAACAGTATGGTGTACAATTTACGTAAACGAACGATTACCGGCCGAATATAAATTACTTGTACTCCAAATCGTTGTACATGAAATATGTTACTTTAAAAATTATGCAGAGCTCGTGGAAAAATATAACTATTGGCATCTGTTTGTAAATTCGTTATATATCGCACAGGAAAGCGGTTCATTTCTGGTTGGTAATACCTCGCATAATATCCGACAGATGGCGGGCACAGCACATCACGGCGAAGTTTGAGTAACCCTTTTTTTGGTCAATAGATAGCTTATTTATTAAAGTTGGTAGTTCTTATATTACGGGCTGGAAATATATTTCAAATTCGTGTCTTTTTGTCAAATTATTAGAAAAAATAATTCAACAATATTATGCAATATTTCTGTATGCTTTTGGAATTAATATCAAGGACATGTTGAAAGCTAGGTTGGAGAGGGATGATACGACGTGAAAAAGCTTTCTGAGGTTAGCACAACTTCAGAAAACTTTTCCACATCTTATCATTCTATTGTACATTTCATTTTGAACACCTATACATAACTACATTATCACGAAGTTTAGTTTTTAACACTAACAACCATTGTTTTGTGACCTTGTAGAATAAAATGTATTAATAAATCTAAGAACTCTTTCTTATCAGCGTATTTTCTGCTTTTCCGATGTGCATCGGCAGTGCACGTAACCAACGTAATTTTAACTTTTGTTCGTTCGTGCATCAGCTGATACAGGATTTTGTAAATGGCACTTTGTTTGTTTCGTATACGTGAAGATGCCACTCACTGACTGTCAGAAAGTGGCCTTCTTATACCGTATGGACCATACAAGAAATAGAAATGTGGTGTTTATGAGTTGAACAAAATTTTACCAGGTCAAATAACGGCGAGAAACTAATTAATTACTGAACATTATGAAGTCCCCACACTTCCAACCGACTTACCCAAATTTACTAATTTTCAAGTATTAATGTTTTTTTATTTTAAGGAACACCAAGTGTTGTTCAGACATTACAGAAACAATCGAAATGTGGCTGTCGCATATGAACCCAAACGGTTTGTTTTGGACCTGGCGCAGTCTTATTACAGCGATTGTAATACGCGATAGAAGCGCACCCATGAAAACGACAATTTCAAAGCTATGAATATCCTTTGTGAGTGAATAGGAAAAATATTTAGGCTTTATGGTAGTATTGTGTGAGGCATAACACTAAGGAGTTTACGTCAATGTAAAACCTGAGAATAATTTATGAAGTATTTTATTCCAATATTCACCTACGTTGCATTGCTGGCCAAGCATAAAAATAAAATTAACCGAATCAGTTTTCTTACGGACATACTCCAATGTAGTGTAGTTGGGCTGGACGCTCGTTTCGTATCACACAGCTGACACACTTGTGTAATTCACCATGGAAAGGGGCACACGAACCGAGGGGGTGCGGGTAGAGCATTACATTACACTTCCGCCCTTCCAAATTTTGTGGGTGGAGTACAACCTGGTAATTGTACCGTCAAATGTATTATTGTAATGTTATTTATTACGCTAATAAATTTTGCAGTAACGCTATCTTAATTCCTGCAATTTTTTACAAACCACTAAAACATAATTTTTTCTTAATATACTAACCATTTCTTGAAATTGTATTATAATACAACTCGATCGGACACAAGGATGCCCTAGTCCCTCCACCCCTCATCTGTTGACCTTATCACACTCGTACTTACATTTCCAGTAACTACATTTACACTTGTTTGTTCGTAGCAAAGAAGGACTAGAAGGAAACCGTATGTTCTTAACTTGAAAAAAAAATGAAGGTAGGAATCCACAGATTCCTGAACTTGTCGTTGTCGTTCGATCGGGGGGAGAATTTAAGCTAGTTATCGCCCAGTACCATTAAAGAAAATGTCTCCAAGTTAAGTGACCAGAAAAATTAAGTTCTTGGAAGAAGAAACTAGTGTGGAAGATTCTCTAGGCCCATGGCGTGTAGTGGAGTGGAGAGATTTGGGCGGCTCTTAACATCAAGGACTTGAGAGCCGATGAGGGCGAAGCGAGGTGAGTATGGTGCAGCGCCGGAATGTAAGGGCGGAGAAAAACGGAAGATACCCGAGAAAACACGATGACCAGCGGCATCGTCCGGCACGATTCCCACATGCGAAAATCTAGGTGTGACCTTACCGGGAATCGAGCCCTGTTCGTCTAGGTCGGAGGAGAGTAGTCTAACCTCTATACCACCGCGGCCCCTATCTAGGCCAGTGGCGATGTTAATATTTGCGCGTGCACGTATTTATACACATTAAGCTGGAAAATGATGCTAAGTGGTTAACTAAACGCAATAAGTCACGTAACCCGGATATTTTCCAGCGGTGGTGTCGGCAGGGCTGGTACTCGGCCCGCCAGGCCGGCGGGTAACCCAACTTCCCGTGACATGCAGCTTATTTCCTCTCCACTATCGAGGTTCTCTCCGGCACGGAACTCCGCACAACGTGAACTCCGCTCCTGCGCGCCAAGTTTCAACCTGAGGCTCCGTATCTACGTCCAAGTCCTCTCGCTGTAGAAAACCTCCTACGTTCCTTTGCGGGTGAGATTTATCGTTTGAACGCACGTGGCACGCTACTCTGCGTTGTGAGCCGGCACCTGTTCTTCTCGAGTTAGTCTTCACAAGACGAAATTAGGATACACACGGAAGAGGATGAGGTGGAGATATTTGGGTGACTCTTAACATCGAGGCCTTGAGAGCCGATGAGGGGTATCGGAATACAAGGGCGGGGGAAACGGGAGATCCCCGAGAAATCCCGCTGACCAGCGGCATCGTCCAGCACGATTCTCACATGCGAAAATCCGGGAGCGACCTCGCCGTGAATTGAACCTGATTCACCTAGGTGGGAGGTGAGTAGTCTGACCACTACACCACCGCGACCCCGGAAGAGGAAGAGGGGTCGTTGGGTAAGGTTACCAAATTTTTTCAGATTTGCTATAAGGGATACTTTCGGCAACTCAACACACTACATCTAACCCTAAAGAAATTATAAAGAAAAGTTGTTATAAAAGAGAAAAATTTTGAATACTATTTATGTAATGTGCAAAAGTAAGCATTATACAGCAGTAACCATCTCCTCCACACATACACAATTACAAAATATTAATTGAAACTATAGTCATAATTCAGTGTGATTTAAAATTCTGTTTTAATATGCTAAAAAACGGACGTTGCCGACAGACACCGGAACAAAAGATAATGTACATATCTCGGGAAGCGATACTTCCTCGATCGTAATTGTTAACGAACGCCATCTGTTAGCGTAATTTATAACTATACGTAGACATTGAGTTTGAACATCAGAGTAAACGTACCTGTAACCGCGTAAGTGGTAGATTACTGACACCGTGTTTATTAATATTCGGTTTTATTTCCGAAGAAATATGAGATATGGGATATTTGCCGTCCAGTTATTTTTCCATAAGGCATATTTCTTACAGCTTAATGATACGAGAAATTTCATTCAGTACGGGAAGTTGGCAACCCTATCATACCTACCTGTAGTAAACCAAACGTATATTCTCTTGGTCGCGATGTATTTACAGAACAGTAATTTGTTACCAGAAAGAGATAATCTGCAAATTTATGAAGAAAAAATAATAAATCGAAGCAGCCCTAAACTACCCAAACAAGCAGAACAGTTTTTTTTCGAGCTGTTCAGAAATGTCGAGAATTACGAGCACCTTGAAAGCAAGCCTCCAGATAACAAAGGAACCAGCGAGTATCAAGTTGCGACGGCAAGCGAAGGAGGGAGACGCAAAGTGTAAACAGGCTTCCGAACCAATCTGGTCGATTCAGTCGGCGAGACACCCACGACGCGATGAGCAGAGGATGTTCTCCAGTTGGCGAACGGCAGCACGTTCCCAGACAAGGAGAGCCGCTTTTACCAGCTCGTGTTTGGATTAACTCTTATCCCTTCCAGCTCCTCTTGTTCACTGTAGGATAAGATTGTCTATACAACAAAAACACGATACGCCATTACAAATTTGCAGACCACACCGTTGCTACAGCTAAATATCTTCTTCATTCAACTTTTAAAACATTTACATGAAACTATACTATATATAAATATATTTATATATTAACTGTGCCCGCGGCTCCGCTCGCGTGTACCACAGATTTATTGTTTATGATTTTTTTAAAATAAAGTTGAATTTTACTTAGTGTTAATCTTCTATACTCTATACCTCTATACATATTATAAAACTCAACGTCTGGGCGAAATAAATGGTAAAAACACTTATTAGTATTTATCTGTTATAGATATATATATATATATATATATATATGCTACCACGGAGTTTTTTTAGGTCTTTTTATTCTACACAATTCTTTACTACATGATATTGTTCCATCGTTAGCGGTTTAGACAGCGTATTGCAAGAGAGCGCGCTGGTGGCAAACTTTTTTATGACTTGATTCACTATTATCGTTTGTAAATTTTTTGAGATATTTTCTAAAGTAGCCAATATCACCTTTCGGCCGTCCAACTATTTATGTGCAAGAAATTACGTCGATCCGTTGCTCTGTTGCGACGTCGTCCCACACTAACAACGTACATTGACGCAGTTTTGTACCCGGAGCACTATTTTAACTAAAAAATATTTCCTGAAAGAATGAGATATTTTTTTCGGAATACAAAGTAGCCTATGTCACTTCCCGGCCCTCTAACTATCTCTGTACAAAAAAATACGTCGATCCGTTGCTCCGTTGCTACGTGAAAGAAGGACAAATAAACAAACAAACAAACACACTTCCGCATTTATACGATTAGTTTATATACATATACGCACACACAATGAGTGCTGGTAAGTAATATTTTTTACGGAAGCTTATTTATTCGGGATAATTTTCCTCCAACTCGTTTCCAACGGATTTCTATACTTCGTTATACGTTCGAAAGCTATNCTTATTTATTCGGGATAATTTTCCTCCAACTCGTTTCCAACGGATTTCTATACTTCGTTATACGTTCGAAAGCTATGATACTGGAAAGCAGTCTATGAGGAAAATAACAAATATTGAAATAACTTTGCTCAGTGATTTTACAAAGTCTCAAAATCATAGACGATAAAAAAACTGTAAAAAGTATTTTGAGGACAAATCTTAATTTATGCTATGTTTATATGCCAAATATTTTATAAAATAATTCTTATTTTCCCATCCTTGACCACAGTTCTTTCATTTTAGACCAACCGGTAACTCCTGCTGTACTGGCTAAAACGTATTCCGTGTACATACGTCGCCGGATGTCATTACCTTGAGACGAAAATATTTCATGTTTACGTCCAACTTTTTTGAAGCCCTGCTACAGTTCTACTACTACACCGTATAAAAACAAAGCTTTACCAAGTCTATGGACAGCGCTCCAGATTATTTTTGTTTAATAATATTTGGCAGGAGAACTATATGATCCTAGGCATTACGAACAACGTCTTTTTTTGATCTGTTTTAGGTAATCTTAATTATAAATTAAACATTATAATTTGAACATGAAATATAAACAAAGTTTAATTTAACCAAAAATAAGACATTTCTAAGTCAACGAAAGTACAAAACGCTTGTGGTACATTACATATTCAAAAAAACAACCGAACACATCATTCATTCGTTAAGTGTGAAGACGCCACGATCTGACTATACTATGATATCCACAGAGACGCACAATGGAGGAAGAGGATCTTCCATTAATAATGCCCTGATCGGCATAAAGATCGCGCTAGCCAATGGCGGGCGGTTGTCGCTATTCACAAATCATCGTGCTTTGCAGCGTAATCTAAACCGGAACCAGTGACGTCACTGGGGACATACGAGCAACTATAACATAATCAGTGAGAAACTACCGTCTGCCTAATTAGCCCTGTATACTGGGAACCAGTTCTTTGAAGTTGGGAAACTGACGTAGATTTATCAAAAGTCTGGCTGAAGGTTTTTTGGGCATCCATAGCCTAAAAGCGTGGAACACTAAGGGCGACCTAGATACGCGGATCGAATGTCTGGCCTTCTTAACGCGCAAGGCACTGAACGAAATTGTAGTCTTTTTCTTGTCGAGTCACATCGTAGGACTTTCATTGGCTACCCTAACATTTATTTGTGTAACAATTAAAACAATTATACGACAATGTTCCTATGGTATATTGCGTAGGTCGTACCGGAAGTTTGAAATACACATATGGTTGTAAAACGATCGTGTTAGTTTGTATTCAATTTAAGAACAAACTTATTAGAGACAAATTGAAAACTTAAACTAGAATTCGAACATGAAAATATTCCTAGATGGTTTTATAAGAAAACACCGTTCAAAAATAATGAACCGTTTTTAAATGACAACTACATATACGACTGGAACTTGTGCTCGGTTTGAGGGCCTGGGAAGATCTCGCCATTAAAGCAGTGAAAAACTGTTTAAAGTTCCCGTATGTTTACAGAAAACTTTACGTAAGCCTACAGTTTTATTATGTAACTACGGTCGTAGTAACCAAAGTGGAACTTAACTCTTTACATATGAAATACGGAACTTCTCTGTATTCCTAAAGCCCCTGTTACATGGTAAAATTTTTGCTTTCAACTATATTTGACAATAAAATTTGAAGAAAAATACGGTCATCAAATTTTTCCTTCCAACAAATTTTATCAAATATCTTTGAATGTGTTTGAAAATGTGTCATACTGACATTTTTATTATTTGAGAATCTAATTTAAGTTATTATTTAAAAATTATTTTCATATTGAGATATTGTTTTTGTTTTTTCATGGGGTCCATTACAGGAACAAATGTAAGGAATGTAGTTATTTATTTTCACTTATTTCCTAAATTCAAATTTTATTTAACAGAGGTGGTTCCTACACAATGAAATTTAATGCCTCCGAGTTCGTATTATTATGTGCAATATTCACTTAAAATAGCATTCATACCCAGACAGCTTCTTCATAAATTCATTATCTTCATTACCTACTTCGTTTCCCGCAATTGTTAAAGTTTCTTGACGTCCAATTTTGCCGTGCACGATACTAATTGGCTGAGACCTTCATACATCAAAAACATTTGAGAACCGGTCCAATCACCAAATGTTTAATGGAAACCAAAGCCATACAACTTTTTCATATAAACATGGCCGTAGTAGTGACGTTTCGATGACGTCACAACTGTCCAACTTTATTTGACCAAAGATTTTGGAAGTATTTGGACGAAAATAATTGGCAGTGTAACAGGGGCTCAATAGATTGGGTTCTATGGACGAAAAGTCTCCGATGCAATATTGAACGTTCTTCGCCGCTGTAACTATAATATTATAGTCATTGAGCTAAAAAGGAAAATCACGCCGCTTACATCTGTATATTCGTACGTTAAAAATGACTGAAAACCACCCGTAATTAAGGGAAACACTACAGTCTAATTCCAGATCACATATATCGTTCAGTAAAATAACATTCACTGAAAGTCAGTTGATATATTACTGCTGACCGGCAATTCAAACAAATTAACTGGGAGCAAGTGATTGATAGCAGTGGAACTCTTGACATTCAGTGGGAATAACAACTAAATAATTGAAATTCTACCAGTATATTAATAAGTTATCTGGCATTGCTTATCATTAGCTCAATTTTCACTGTTTTCACTGATTTGGCTCATTTCTCGCTGTTTCAAGTTTAGAGTGTACGAACGCTATAATATTACCAAAATCTGAGAAGCCCTGAGTGCCGCTATCCCATAATTTATTTTTTTTAATTGGTGTTTTGAGCATGAAAATGGACGATGAAGGGCTAGAATCAAGAGCTAGTAAACATTTCGGTTCTCTTTCAAACTTGCTAAGTAATTTGTTACCATTAAAATAATTGTTTGTTTATACACTGTATAACACCTGCATATCGAAAACGTAATTTCTTTCAAGCGCACTTTATAAAACATAAATATAGAAAAATTACTCGAAATTCCACAGAACTGTTTTTTTATCCAACCACTCCCCCATCCCGCAAATATGAGATTTATTGGACCACAAATGTGGCCATCTACGTGGTATAAGCTATTTTGTAAAAAAAAAAAATTGCCTTGTTAGTAAAACTACACGGATCAGTCTTAAATGTATCTCATTAACTTAATGGCATGTAAAATAACTATACTAAAAGAAATATATTTTTCTATTGTATATCCGACCTCATGACTGGTTTTATTGCATGATTTGACCACTATTCCAAGTTATTATCCCAGGGGAAAAAAAAATACCACACGACACATTTTTTTCCGTACCAAGTTATAATTTGTCTTTCATTTCGTTGAGATGAGACAATAAACTTGCAAGATAATCATTAAGATAACGGCCGGTCTAATTTTTAAATATGACTGGTTTCATGGTAAAATGGAAAACGTGTTTGGAAATTACGTATGTGTCAACACTGATAATACTCTGCCATCAAATTCAAAATTCGTTTGTTTGCACATCGAAGATGTACGGGAATTGAAAATTATCAGAACTCGCGTCACACATTTCAGATGATCTAACGGCTGCACAAGTACCCAAATATCAATAAAAGCAGTTTTTAAATCTTAATTGGTGGCTCTTTACAATTTATGACTTTTTCAAAAATGGCCTGTTAACTTTGCACTATATCCTCGCGTTCCAGAGAAAATGGCCTCACTTCTTCAAGTAGGCAATGAAAGTTTATTTTTTGTTTCGACTCAAATTCAGTACAAAAGTTATTTTTATCTAACAATACAAAACGTACATAGTTCAAGCCTCTATAGTGTACACAAATTTTGGTCGGCTTATAAATAAATATATATATATTTATATATGCTTTAAAGTTAAACATCAAAATTTTCTGCTCTTTTAATAGTGAAATACATTCGCATTTTTTTTTCAGACGTAGTTATGATGTTCACATGTTTATCAAGTTAATATGTCTATGTGTCATACAAAGCTGAATTTTTTGTGTGTAAGCTATTAAAAAATCTGCTATGTAATTTTCTGTTTGCGCGCTACTAGCCCTACAAAATTATTACAATTAAAACAAATGTGTTAACATTGTTTTCTTCCAAATACTTAAGATTATGCATGATGATAGAGGTTTATNAAATTATTACAATTAAAACAAATGTGTTAACATTGTTTTCTTTCAAATACTTAAGATTATGCATGATGATAGAGGTTTATTATTTGATATGAGATAGAAATAAGCGAATTTTAAATGTAAACCTGAATTAGAGCATAAATAGTGGTAAGACCTATAGGAAAATAGTCTTTTTTATAACCTTGACAGTTGCTTTTCGGCATTTTCTCAATACACCTAGCAGCAGTGAGCAATGAATAATTAATTTTCTGGCAGTTATGCAGTTCCATGTATTTCTATATTGTAATCACATTTTAAATGAACAAACAGCTTTTGCGGTTATTAACTCTACACTATTACGCCACAGGAATACCTAATGGAACATTTCATAGTATGATCTACATTCCGTTGAATGTTTTTTCAAAGTGTAGTAGCCGCGTACCTTGAATATAACACTATAAAACCACAAATACTGAAAAAGAGCTCAACTAATCATAGACATACGTTTCATTCAGAACTTAAGTTACAATTTTGGTTTAAGGATTATGAACATACTTCACAAAACCCTTTTTTATTTGACACAACCAATGAAATGTAGGCTTCAAGTTTGGCTGTAGCAATATGGACAGATGCGAAGGATAAAATGTTTGAAAACTATAAAACATCTCTGTCAATTATATTTTATATACGCATAAATTAATTAGGAACAAATGTATGTATAGTTGATTTTTTGTAAATTTACAACTGTGAGACAAATCATTACGTTACCTTATTTTCTACTGTTGATTGTGAATATGGTTGGGCGAGGCAAATGCGATTTGAAAACGAAATTAACTCGTATATTGCCGTAGCGAAATATTCCTACTCTGTCATACTTGTGATTCTCGGGTTTAATATTAATGCATACTACAGTGTATATATTTAACTAATGATAATCAACATTATTTTAACTGTATGCAGATACAAGGCTTGAGAAGTGTAAGGGAAGTTAGCCGAAAGCAGAAAGTTCGTAGCTGCGGCTTTCCTATACGGCTGAAATATTTTTGAAGATCCATGCACCGTAACAAGGAAATCACTAGTCATAACGCTTGAATAGGGGTGGTATTAACTTTAGTGTTTTCTCTTCATTTCACACGCACGCCACACATCTACATCTAAAAACAAAAAGGGTTTCTGGCTTCCTACTTTTATTCTGTGCAATTTTGTGCATTAAACATATATTCGGTAAAGAAAATATTGTGATTTTTGCCATAGTTGTAAAATACCAGAGATTTATCAGTAAAATTTCGAAAATATTAGACTGGAGAGTTTTTCGAGTGACGGCGAGTTCAGTTTGAGCGTTACTCGGCCGCGCGAAGCGACCACGCAGCGCTGTTGAGTTCCCAGCCCACGAGCAAGGGCGGAGGGAGCACGGAGGTGACGCAGATAAGGGCGAGATTCCCGTGTTTCACTGAAGCTCTGGCCAGCACGAGGGACAGACTGGAGGGGCGGCAGCCGCGCTCAGCCACAGTAGAGCACTGAGGCGATGCGTGACACTAAAAACATGCAAATAATTATCTCTGGCAACAAATATAAGTTCGAACCAAATAATTTTGCATTGTTTTAGGAAAATACCATTCACTTTGACTCTATAATACCTTGTATTGAAAACTTTGATTGAAAAAAATTTCCATCAAAATTAATGAAAATTTGGTCAGTACACGGCTTTACGCACCATCACTGTCAAATTTCCGCCTTCAAATATATTTGGCAATAAAATTTGAAGACAGAATACAGGCATCAAATTTTCCCCTTCAACAAAAATTAATCAAGTAATCTTGATTGCGTATGGAAATGTGCCATACTGTCCAAAATTTTTACTAGGAGGTTATAATCTTACTAGTTATTTAAAAATTATTTTCAAAGTTGTTGTTTGATGTGTTGTATTTACATGTAGTCCATTATAGGAAAAAAAATGTAACGAACGTTGCGATTTATTTTCACTTCTTTACTAAATTCCAATTTAATATGTCAGATATGTTTCCTCCGCAATGAAATTCACTGATTCTGAGTTGTTAATATTATTGCTCAGACAGTTTTTACATAAATTAATTATATTCATGACCCATTTAGTTTCCAGTAATTAATCTTTTATTTTCGTCCACAAATTTGATTGTTTGAGCCCGTCAAACATCAAAGACATTTCATAACCGGTCCAATCTTCAAATGTTTGATGCGAGCTGAAGCCATCCGACGTTCTCAGAAAAACATGGCGGTGTTAATGACATTTCGATGATGCGATAGCTGTCCAACTTTATTTGATCAAACTTCTTGGAAGCAGTTTGACGGAAAAATTTTAAAGTGTGTCAGGGGCTTAAGATAATAAGAACGCCGAGTCAGCCGTTTGGTTACGCAGCAGATTTTGAACACAACACGGATGAACCAAACCGTGCGGTCTGGGTGATTAAATGCAGAGGATACAAGCATCATTAATTTTAAAAGTTAGAGTAGATGGCGCCCAAAACTTTTTTTAAGCCACGGGAATCGATAGCCGGCCTAAGCTTCCGATGGTCTTCGTGCTACTTGCTCGTCTTCCACCACGGCGAACTGGGTTCTATTACCGCCGGAGTCACCCCGGATTTCTGCATGTGGGGAACGCAGTGGACATTTTGGTTTTTTTCGGTGGTTTTTCTCGGGGCAGTCCTGTTTTCCCCGCTCTTGCATTCCGTCCGTGCTCTATCTCCATCTCATTTTCCCCCTCATTGGTGCTCAAGCCCCGAACAAAACCTCTCGACTCTAGTTTATAAAATTAATTATTTTTATTTTATTTTTATTTTTACATTTTACGCCAAATGAGCTGCAATCTATCTTTCTTTTTTTTCCCCATAACCTAAAGCTTGTGAATTTTTCTTGCTGTATTAGAATTTATTTTAAGGTTTAATCAAATTATGCATATTGTTTACCGTTACATCTGCTACAGCGAGCAGTTCCATTCGTAACTTTGTGTTGCTCAATATTTAATCTTATGGCTAGGGAAAATCGAATCCACTATCGTGT
This sequence comes from Clitarchus hookeri, assembly GCA_002778355.1. NCBI lineage: Eukaryota > Metazoa > Arthropoda > Insecta > Phasmatodea > Phasmatidae > Clitarchus > Clitarchus hookeri. The sequence continues at coordinate 106,109 of NQII01005601.1, forward strand.
TCAGAAGCTGGTCGCCACATCATTTATTTAAAGCCTCAATTGCCAGGCAGCCATTTCAATACAAAACTGCACACGTGAACTGCCGTGTGCTACTGCGCCGATTCTTAATTGAATGTTCCACAAGCAGAAGGAACTCTTGCGCCTACTCAGCTCCACTGGCCACAGATTTTTTCTAGACTTCGTATTAACGCGATACTAATGGTTGAAAACATATGTGTTGTATTTAAAACACCACAAAATTTATTTACGTGTTGCATTTTTTAGAAGCTGACACCAAGTGTCGCTTATGTACACACAGAGTTATTTATTTATTTATTCTATTTTTCTCCATGCAGCGACGTTATGATGAGGTTGCCTTGTCTGTCCTTTAACCTTGGAATGAAAAAAAAACCCGAAAAACCTAACGGAAGTAACTAAAATGTTGTAGAAAATACTTAAAGAGGAAAGGAAGCGACAAAAAATACTGCTTGACAAATAAGTTACGCGAATCGAAAGTCCTCTTCCAAACAACCATCGCAATAGGCGTTAGACATTTATGGATGAAATTCATTCTTCCAGCTTATATTTCCATTTCAGACCCACTTTAAATTACGATTTCAGGTGTTGCAAACAAAACCTTTTATGATGCGTGCTGTACTTGAGTCCACACAGCACTTGTTTCGTTGTTACAGCCAATGAGAAGCAGGTCACAGGTTCGGCTACATGTATTTGAACCAATAAATACCTATACCAGTAAGACGGCTTGCGAATCATTTTGGTCATTGAACTTCACAGGGTTCAGTACAGACGAAAAATTACCTACTCGTGCGTAATGTACACAACTGTTTACACTGGGCTTGAATGTGTTAAGACTATGCCAATAGTGTATTAAGATCCTTGTCATAAACTGCTAAAAATTCCATGAAGTTAGAGNTTGAATGTGTTAAGACTATGCCAATAGTGTATTAAGATCCTTGTCATAAACTGCTAAAAATTCCATGAAGTTAGAGTAGCGTTTATTTAAATAATTGTACACCAATGAATTTGAAAAATGTTGATATATTTTATTTCTTACTATTATAAAAAAAAACATATTTCTACGATTTTCGAAACATTTGGTTAACTATCTAATGACGTAGATAAATAAAAAAGAGTTGACTGCAAAAATAGTGAATTCATATAACCTTTTATTATTTATAAGTGAAGGTTACAAAAACTACATACAAATGTATAATTTAGAATGAATCGCGTATCTGTCCCATTGAATTATGGACAAAGAACTCATGTTGTTGTCAATGAAAATGTTAATGAGAGTTCGTAATAGCTTACTTTCTGAAGGAAATCTTCTGATGTATACATTCGCAAAATTTCGAGCTGTGTAATGGCACGTACTGCATTCCTCAAGAATTAATAACTGCTTACGCAACATTTTCTCCTAAAGAACACATCTCATTATTCGTGAATAGCGCGCGATATGGAGTTTTCGTTACTATTTTCTGTCACCCGGTGTTTTTAACACACTTGCGTACATACCGAATGTCCGAAATTAATTATTGCAGTCTTCGAACGGGAATAAAAGAGACACAATTAAAGACGATCAAATGGAACCACTTGTACTTGACGCTTTAAGGACAAAGTTCTTTTTATGCGAATGTAAATAACAGTCATAAATGTTCAAAATGCCCGCCATCAGCAGCAAAAGATCGTCTGCAACGCCATTGAACCTAACGACAAACAGTAGCTGCGTTTTCCACGGGAGTGTATTCACAGGCGGTCACAATCCCGTCTCTCATGGCATCCAGTGTCCGTGGCGTTGTGGCGTACACATTGTTCCACAGGGTTCCCCACAGATAAATTTATCTAACAGCGTAAATCTGGAGATCTAGGAGAACACCAGCACTTTCTCGCTGGCCTGTCCACCTCCCGAAAGATGTTTCACTCAGGAGCGACCGTATGTCTCGATGGTAACGTGGCTGTGCACCGTTCTGCTGGAAAAAAATAATCGTCATCTGGGTGGAGTCGGTGAACAGGAGGGTACAATGTTTTCCTCCAACGTGGTTCGCTAACTTTCTCCTGTCACCGTCCCGTCAGAGAAGAATGGCCCCACAAGTCCTCTGGCAGACATACTGCATCATACTGTTCACCGAGGAAGCTCAACTGCATGATCCACCACGATGTAGGGATTTTCATCGTCCCAGTGCACAGAGTTTTGGCTATTGACAGTTTCATTCAATTAAAAAGTTGCTTCATAAGACCGAACAATCACGCCATTTAAAGTTTCGTTGTCGTTGCCCATTCACAGAATTTAACACGCCTATCTGGGTTATCTTCATTCATGATGTGAAGAAACTAGGAAATATATGGCTTCCGCCTTACATGCTTTAGAATTCGACCGACACGAAATTTTTTGACACCTGACTCACGCCCGGTTTGCCGTATGTACTTCGACTTCCCGGAGGAAAGTGTAAATGCGTGCAACACACACCCCACACTTCCTTCGTGTGTTGTCGTTATGTTCCTGCCTCACTGTCCTTTCTTCACATCACACACACTTCCGTCCCCCTTAAACTTCTCACGTAATCGGGTCATTATTATATGTGACGATGGCGCTGTATCAAATCTGCCCTCTGTTGTATCTTGCGCTTAAATCGTGTCACTTCCAATAACACTTTAAAATCTACTTATGTTGCTCGAAAAAAACCACGCAATCTCCACAATTTCGTCTGCAATTGTAGTGCTGCTCCTCGTGGCTGCAAACGGAACTTGCAAAAGCGTAATGGCTACACGCACTTGCATACAAAGAACATTGTCCTTATAGCGTCAAAAATTACANACGGAACTTGCAAAAGCGTAATGGCTACACGCACTTGCATACAAAGAACATTGTCCTTATAGCGTCAAAAATTACACATTACCATAGGATAGTTTTAAATAGTTTATATGTTATTAAAGTAAAAACAATATAAACATTAATTTGAGTTAACCAGGAATTTCGTTATGACCCTTGCATGGACATAATTTCGTGACAAGGATATTCACAGAGGCAATTACAATTCCATTATTAAGTTGTTACTTTTTAAAGATTCCCAAAACATTTCCACAATTAATAATGCTAATATACCCCGTGTGGGTTACTATTCCCATATCGGGCGCCTCCCCAGGTGGCGGATAGGGGAAAGCTCACCAGATATNCAAAATTCTTCACTGGCAGAAAAATATTCGATAATCTGACAAATAAATGGAGATCATTATTTTCTTGTAAATATGCTGAAGTTATTAAAATTTTTTCATTGGATTTCAACCAACAGCTTAAATCTCTGCTGATTCTAACAATATGAAGTAACTTCCGCGTATTCGAAGATGTGGGTGCATGTGCCTATTGTGTCCGTAAATGTTTGAAAATCCATAATAAGTAGTACATCAAGTATAATTTGAAGAGATGTGACTTATTCCAATGCAATAAAAGCCTAACGAAAATATAATTATCGCTAGTGAGTCAATTCATATGGACGCTGCTCACAAAAAAAAAAAACCAATATTTTATATTTTTACGAAATATCGCTTAATTGTAGAAATTACTTCAATGTAGTGTTTCCTTGTATAAAATCATTTAGATCACATAGTTTTACATTATAGCAAATGTTTTTGGCAAGTCAAAATAAAGTAAATTAAAAAAAAGTTAAAGAATATTTCACGAGGGTGACTCATAGATCATATATAAGTCAATTTTAAGGTATGATTAGCAATATTTATTTGAAAAAAAAAATAGTATACTTTTAAAAATAAAGAATTTCCAAAATGTTCTTATTTTGTGGGATTTTTAAATATTGCGAAAACATTTCATAGTGTGATTGTAAATATTTCTTTAAGTAACTTCTTTTAGATAAGTGAGTCAGTTTTTATTATTTTAAAGTCACAAAAACAATAAATTGTAGTTTTGGCATAGCATTACACAAAAAAATCTTTTTTTTTTTTTTTGCTAGTTGAACAGTATTTTGTACCAACATAAAATAATACATTTTTTGAGACCAGCACTTTTAATATCCATTACTTAGTACCAAATAAAAGTGGCTTTCGTAAGCCCCAAATTAATTAATTATTGCGCCTCTAAGATAACAGCACAATGAAAAGAGATTGACGTGTAAAATAAGATTGAGCGGCCTACTTATCTTTGATTGAAATTTCACTCAGCCACGGAATGTTAAGCCAAATTTATTAAAATTGTAACTAGTTAAAAAATGTCCAAAATGTTGTAAATTATTAATTTAAAAAAATTAATTTTGCTCATGAATTTACATTGATTTTTTTTGTACGTATTAGTGCATTCTACCAAAAAAAACCCCATTTACCGTAAAATTTGGAACATCTTTAATTTTGGGACTTCATAGAGAAGATAAACGAAATGTTTCCTTGCGTTTCGTTTGAATTATTTCTGTTTCACGCTAAGCGATACTCTACCAAAATCATAAATATTATCAAAAAAAATAATTTTAGATGATTTTTCTGTGATAGTATTCGAACAATGACATTTTTAAATACACAATTTTATATTGTTACAGTGTTAATAAATTTCACAATACCGATACAGTTGTAGATTTAATTGGGGAATTATGTTCTCAAGGAATAATCAGCATCACGGAAAAATAAAACGTACGAAAGGAAACTTTTTTTTTCAGAATTTCATATCAGTTATTGAAAAGCTCATAATTGAACCAATTTTTCACCGTTAGTTTGCGAACACACCAGGACTATTGTATTAAAGAGATGCACTGTATTTGACATTTTACGACCACAAAGAGAATGGAATAAAATTCTCTTTATTTAGGAGTATATCGCATAAGCTAAGGATATCGATGGCGGCGCTGAATTCTCTCATCGATTGACAGCAAAGCCAGAAATTTTGCAGGCGTAGAAAACATTCTTTCCGTGTGCAGNATTTAATTGGGGAATTATGTTCTCAAGGAATAATCAGCATCACGGAAAAATAAAACGTACGAAAGGAAACTTTTTGTTTCAGAATTTCATATCAGTTATTGAAAAGCTCATAATTTAACCAATTTTTCACCGTTAGTTTGCGAACACACCAGGACTATTGTATTGAAGAGATGCACTGTATTTGACATTTTACGACCACAAAGAGAATGGAATAAAATTCTCTTTATTTAGGAGTATATCGCATAAGCTAAGGATATCGATGGTGGCGCTGAATTCTCTCATCGATTGACAGCAAAGCCAGAAATTTTGCAGGCGTAGAAAACATTCTTTCCGTGTGCAGGATATAAAATTTGTGTAGTCCATTCACAATTGCTTTAAAATTTTCCGAAGCCCTGCTTAAGTTCTTCTTCCAGGATATCCCTCCGCCTCATGCAGACCAACCAAGTTTAGGGAATTACACCAAAGGGATAGCGCACTGGATTCATGCGCACCCAGAGNAGGGATAGCGCACCGGATTCATGCGCACCCAGTGTTATATTATTTTGCATATGAACTATTTCTTACCAGGTATTACCAACACATTATTTTTCTACCTGCTTTTATTCATATTAATTATAAACGAAATATAACCATTTATAAATAAAATATATGTTAAAGTCCAATTGAACCAAAAATAGAATAATAAGTAATAATAATAAGTTAACAGAAATATAAAACGTTTGTGATATACGCCATACATTTGGAAACTGTTAAACACGTCATAGATACTGTGATTTTTCAAATCTTTCTATTAAAAAAGTGTGATGAAACCTTCCTACGACGAAAGGAACGCAAAATATACGCGGAAATTATTTTGTCTAGATAATCTACGGAACTCTAATTTTAGAAGTATCTTGACGTTGCCTGGAACCGCGAAGTTCATCAACGAGTTTACCGAAACAACTATTACTAATAAATGTAAACTCTCGATCAGCCAGACGTGCTGAAAAGGTTTGACGAGGCGCACCCAGAAGCACGAACAAGACGAATTGCAAAGGCACCAAGAAGCAGTTTTATCCAGAAATGCTTTTCCCTTGTCATTAATTTATATATATATATATATATATATATATATATTGTATCATGGGCTGGTGCATAAGCAGTGACTCATATCACGTAGCACTCTTATCGACTCTGGTTTTTTTTTATCCCTGAAGGAATGCATGGAAATTGATAACGGTGCCGTTAATCGTGGTAGCAATGCGTTCTAAGATAAAGTATTGTTTTAAAACGCAACGCTGTGTTTACGTCGAAACAAACCCTGCAGCGAAGTCAGTACAGTTACTTTCCCGAAATGTTTCATTCGCTTGTCAGCTCAGTTTCCAGTCTATGCTAGCTAGCCCCTTCCTTGCGTTGGCGTGCAACTTCGCTATCGGCAAGCGAGGTGCGAGAAACGGTTAATAGAAACTGAAACTACTTGGCCGAACCCACCCCCGGTTTGTTCTACCCTCGGTAGAGGCGAGAATGGGAGAGAGCGAAGGAGAGGAAGAGAGAGTTTAGAGTGGGAGGGAGAGAGAGTTCTGGCTTTTTGCCTCTCCGCAAATAGCTCTCTGTCCTCTTGTGTGCAACACAGCTTCCCACTTCGCACACTTCAAACAATCGACTGAAATTTGCATGCAGATGTAGCAGTTGGTTCCTTCACCTCCCTCGCCGCTTTCAACGAGTTTCCAAAGTGTTCCTTTGCGGGCCACAGAAACCTACTCCTCAAGCATCTGAGTTAAAGCAACAAACTCCCACACCCGGTAAGTTCCGAGGTAAACTGTTGTCTTAAATACTTTTATCGCTATAATATGACTCGCGTGTGTTTTCCTTTCATTCATCTCAGAAAGTGTGAATAATTCTATAAGATCATGCAAGCAATATATTTTATTTGAAAAGATTTAGCAGGGGGTTAAATAGCAAAAAATTCTTTCTGCGTGTGTTTTAAAGGCCTTAAAGGGAGATAGTTAACAACATATGTTCCCTCCCCCTTTTTTATATTGAAAAATTGCAGTACTCTGCGAACAGGTAGCTGAAAACAGACCGATCTGATTTACATAAGTATAACAGGATAAAATTTACACACATTCACCCAAATAGATTGTGTTTATTGTTGAAATAGTATAAGAGACTAACATGTGAGTGGTCGTGTTTTTGCTCACGAAATAGCACCGAAGGATAAAATTTATATCCTTGAACCACAAAAATTGTGTGCAGTTTTCTAATAGGCTACGCCTAGGCTATCTCCGATTACTCCACATATTACACAAAAATGTCTCGAAATTCATGCTGATAACTTACGAATCCTGGACCAAAATGAAGATGAATTTCTTAGTGACAAAATTTCGTCATAATAAATATATTTCAAAATGTGGTAACACTGAATGACGGAGTATATCTCACCATCTGGTGTACTGTACTTCTTTATATAGGCTGTTTGCGGTAAAGTAAACACTATTGAAATAGATCTTTGAAAAATGTCACTGCGCCTACCTGCATATATTTTAAGGGGCACACTGATNAAGTAAACACTATTGAAATAGATCTTTGAAAAATGTCACTGCGCCTACCTGCATATATTTTAAGGGGCACACTGATGGGCATGTGCCCAGTGAAGATGGTAACGATGGTAGGGTAAGTAGTTCCGTGTTTTGACGTTGAAATAAATTTGTTATGTTAACAAATATAAATAGCGAAATAATTTATTNAAGTAAACACTATTGAAATAGATCTTTGAAAAATGTCACTGCGCCTACCTGCATATATTTTAAGGGGCACACTGACGGGCATGTGCCCAGTGAAGATGGTAACGATGGGANTTTAAGGGGCACACTGATGGGCATGTGCCCAGTGAAGATGGTAACGATGGTAGGGTAAGTAGTTCCGTGTTTTGACGTTGAAATAAATTTGTTATGTTAACAAATATAAATAGCGAAATAATTTATTTTTCTTTCTGTCTCTTAATGCGTATAAGTGTAAGAAATAGCAAATATGTAAGATATTGAATTTCATCATAATTTCACATTTTAATTTGACCTACGCATGGATAAAGTGATAAGGTCCACGGCAATGCTAATGTTACATATGGTGGAAAAATATACGAAGTGCGTACAAGTAAATATTAAGATGGGCTTCCAAAAGTGCCAATTTTATTGCGAAGAGCATTTATAATATGGCATCTTGGCTTAGGATAAATAAATTANTAATAAATATATTTCAAAATGTGGTAACACTGTATGACGGAGTATATCTCACCATCTGGTGTACTGTACTTCTTTATATAGGCTGTTTGCGGTAAAGTAAACACTATTGAAATAGATCTTTGAAAAATGTCACTGCGCCTACCTGCATATATTTTAAGGGGCACACTGATGGGCATGTGCCCAGTGAAGATGGTAACGATGGTAGGGTAAGTAGTTCCGTGTTTTGACGTTGAAATAAATTTGTTATGTTAACAAATATAAATAGCGAAATAATTTATTTTTCTTTCTGTCTCTTAATGCGTATAAGTGTAAGAAATAGCAAATATGTAAGATATTGAATTTCATCATAATTTCACATTTTAATTTGACCTACGCATGAATAAAGTGATAAGGTCCACGGCAATGCTAATGTTACATATGGTGGAAAAATATACGAAGTGGGTATAAGTAAATATTAAGATGGGCTTCCAAAAGTGCCAATTTTATTGCGAAGAGCATTTATAATATGGCATCTTGGCTTAGGATAAATAAATGAAGTGAATTAGGTCTCAACTTTATTAAAATGTAGTTGCAATACAAATCGGTCAGAACAAGTGCATAAGCAAATATTGGGCTAACATTAATCGACGAAACTTGGTTTTGACGATTCTAACTGGAAAATTGCTGTTTAGTGTTGCGACACAGTTATTGGCTTCTGCACAGCAAGCATGTGCACTCTACCCAATATTCCCTTTGTGATATGAACAGTACCGTAACCTCAAACTCACTTTACCTTTTTTTGATAGTGGTTTTTAGCAAAAACAGCAGTGCAATGTTGGAACATGGGGCTTGGGTGTCATGCGCATTCTACCCAATATTCCCTCTACGGTACTGACGAAATCTAAACATCAATCAACACTTAAAATGTATGAAAACAGTTAAACCTAATTAATGAAATAAGATATTCATGCTACCGATAGGTTTCATTTACGCACTTTTCTTTGTATCGTTCGTATGAAGCCAACTGCCGTAAGATTTAAAGGGAACAGGGTCCGCGGTGGCTGAGTGGTTAGTCTGTTCGCCTCCCACCAAGGCGTACCGGGTTCAATCCCCAGCCGGGTCACTCCCGGATTTTTGCAAGAGTAAATCGTGCCGGACGATGCCGTTGGTCGGCGGGTTTTCTCGAGGATGTCCCGTTTCCCCCACACATTCATTCCGGTGCTGCTCCATACTCACCTCAATCACCCCAATCTACTCTGAAGACCTATATTTTAAGGGCCGCCCAAATCTCTTCACTCTTCAATCACTCTAGAGGGAGCACAGATTTAAAGCCTGTTCAGAATAAAATGAGTGCCAACATTGCTACCGTACTATGGTACGCAGGTCTCCAGTAAGTTCGCAGCGAATCAAGTAAAATATTTATAAGACTTTGCGTTATATTGCGAGTGGTACATTTTAATTTATAGCAAATCAGTTTATTATTGCTGTTCTTTGTACTAATTAACAATACGAATTCCTGAGAATTTCACGTTTTCACTTGACTGGAGTATGAATAAAGACAATGGGCCCATGGCAATGCTAATTTTACATGCAGCGCAAGAATGCAAAAATTAGGGGAAAAGTAAATCTTAAGCAGGACTTTCGAAATTGGTCAGTCAACAGCGAATAACTTATACGGTGATTTATAATCATTTTTGAACAGAGACAGAGCTGTCTGCATTTTATTCCGGTGCCGTGCTCGGGCCGACGCGAATGGAAAAGAGTTGCGACACTTCGCATTATCTGATAGTGTTCGTTTTTGATTTGAGAGAGTTGGGTGGCTTTTAACAACGAGGTCCTGAGAGCCGACGACGGTGAATCAAGGTGAGCATGGAGCAGTGCCAGAATGCAAGGACAAGGGAAACGGGAGATCCCCGAGAAAACCCGCCTACGAGCAGTATTGACCGGCACTATTCCCACTTGCGAAAATCCGGGAGTGATCCGGCCGGGGATTGAACCCGGTTCGTATTGGTGGGAGGCGGGTAGTCTTACCACTCAGCCACCGCGGCTACAACGGTGTTCGTCTAAATCTCCTCTCACAGCCCTCAGTCCGAACTGACATCTAGTGTGCTTATTTCGATACGACATTTATTTAACAGACATTGATCGCCTCCTAAAAATTGCTCCATGGTTCAAAAATGTTCTGTGAAAAAAAAAAAAATCTACGACGGTATACATGAATAAAATAAATATGGTTGTCAGACATGAACTTGTCTGCTAAATATTATTTTTCTTAGTGAAATACATCTTCAAAAGGATAATGAGTTGATTCTGGTGAGTGATGCTTAAGAACAGCAATTAATGCCAACTGCAAGACGTGGACTAAGAGATCTTGTAAGTTGTTAAATATTTAATTTTGTGGCTAATTTCTCCAGATGGAAGTTTCTCAAACAAACTGAATTCCTACAAAATCTTTTAATATTTACTGACTTATAATATTCGTTCCAGCTTTCTTATTCCTACTCATGCATTGTTTTCGATGAACCCGAAGTAGGTCATGCACTTAAAGGTTTCATAATCAAGTATAGTAATAATCGAATACTCGTCGTAATATTTATGGTGTCTTTGCGAGTTCGAGAAGGAGTTGACACCAACTGCGATTTGTTTTCCTTAGTGACGAGTATATTTCTGTCGCGCCCGATCACGCTGAAGACAGAACGGGCTGAATTAATGAGGAGGTTAAATCCGCGCCTGGACCGACGAGAATATCCAAGCACTTCGCGCGTGGACGGTCCGTCACACGCAAACTGCGAGGGAAACCGCAAACCTGAACGTTGTCAGCACTGCGTCAGGGTTGACGCGCGATTCAAAACCTTCGTAGGCGAAATGCTCGCAGACTAACCACGAGTTATATTTAAGGCGTAGCTCCACGCGTCGTATTGGAATATTGGTTTTTCTTGATTATTAACGCGTTCATTGAAAAAAAATTCCGAAAATACGTCTATCGCGAACTAGCTATTCAGCTTGAAGGGCACTTAAGAAATCAACCTTTAGAAATGTTACTGACCCTATTTGCATGTATTTCAACGGTTACGCTGACTGGCATGCGCCCAGTAAATGTGGCAACAATGGAGGAAAAGTAGTTCCATACCTTAACTTTAAATTTAAAGTGTCAGGTAAATATTTGTGAATACTGAAGTTATTTATTTTTGCTTTATTTTTCTTAGTGCACATAAATGTTATAATTAGAACATTGGTAAAATATTTACTTTTCTAATAATTTCACAGTTTTACTTGACCAACGCACGGATAAAGTATTTGGGCTTGTGGCAATGTCGATTTTACGGATGGTATAAGAAAGCACAGTGTGTATACCAGATCTAAAGCAGGGCTTTCAAAAGTGCTCATTTTACTGTGAACAGCCTTTACCTTGGATTGCAGACATAAAAACAGAGCTACGATCTCATGATTATGCCATAAAATCGAATCTATTTTGTGACATAATTATGGGTTCGTAGTTTAGTTTTTATATCTGTACTGCAGAGTAAGTTTAATAGCTTGTTCCCTATACAGAAGTAGGCCTACTTTCTGAACTTTCATGTTGAAAACATAAATAAGGAGGAAAAATTAGGAATCCAATATTGCAGCTTAAACTTTCCCTTCAGGGAAATAACTGGACGCCTCCTTGGATATATATTTTGGCCATTATTTTATGTCTGAGACAAAGTTTTGAAAATGTGACTTGGTTGCAGTGTATAATAGGGCTATGATTTAATTACATATTAGAGTTAATTACCGTTTAACTTCTTGTACCAATACTATCACTAGTATAGGAAATCTCAAGACATAATATGTAATTAATTTTCGTTTATTACTTATAGTAAACAAATGAAGATAGGCCTACTCCATTTTGGTTACAGTCATAAAATATTATGAGTGACATACTACGCCTTATTACAAGCAAATATTTCTATAATAAACACTGCATACACTTAGTAGCTCAATAACTGGTATGACCACAATGATTTCGATCTCTGCTCCTTATGTTTTGTTTGAGTCGCTTACAAAGGGCATTAAAATACCTAAACATTTATTCTACGATCGTAAAAAAGAACTTTTAACTTGTATACAAGAAACATATGATTTTAAGCAAATATATACATTACATAGAGCCTACAGTCCTAGTTTTTTACAGGATGATTATAAAAGAATACCCCAACTTCGAAGGTCTATAATATCAAAACCAAACAAACTAAAACATTGATTGACCAATCAAATGAACCGTGGAACCGTCAAGTTTGTTCACTGCACATTCACAAATGTTCAATGTGACCACCAAGAGTGGCCCAATGACATCTACGTGATAATCAAACTAGTTCCACGCTCTTGTCAGCATGTCCAGTGTTACGGTTTGGATGGCGTTCGTATCTCTCGGTTTGAGGTGGAGAGGGGGTAACGAGCTCGCATTTGACCCGTCAATGTGAAAGGGATGGTCTGATGATTCCTTTTTGTGCTGAGAGATGACACTGGGAACGTCTGTCGTTGCACTATGAGCGTGTGTTGTGTGTTAGCCCTCATCACGATGGCGACGGAACAACATAAGGCGTTCTGTGTTATTCAGTTTGCTAAATGTGAATCGGTTACGACAATTCAACGTGAATTCCGTCACAAATACGCATGTAGTCCTCATGATAAATGGTGTATCGTACGTTGGTTTCATCAGTTCCGTGATACAGGGTGCCTTTGCAAAGGCAAAAGTTCCGGGCGGCCGCGTGTGTCCGAAGAGAATGTGCAACGGATTCAACAAGCATTCGTTCGCAGTCTGAGAAAATCAACTTCACAAACCTAGCCGGGAAATGTAAATCCCTCAATCGATATTCGGGACAGTGTTGCGAAAGCGATTGCTCTACAAACCATACAGGTTACATACAGCTTGTACAGACTTTTACCGAAAGGGATAAAGAACTGAGACGTGATTTCTGCGAGTTCATTCTTGCCCAGAATGAGGTAGACGATATCTTCATGTCTAAGCTGGCTTTTAGCGATGGAGCAACGTTCTATACAAATGGTAAGTTGAAACGGCAAAACGTGCGGATATGGGTTTAGGAGCCTCCACATTAAACCACCGAACACGAGCGCGCTTCCCCCAAAGTGAACGTGTTTTGCGCTGTATCTAAAGACACTGTTTTCGGCCCTTTCTTTTTTCACGAGCCCACTGTTACTGGAATCCCTTATTTGGACATGATTACAGAGTGGTTATTTCTTCAGTTAGAAGAGGTGGCGGGGACTTCATTTTCCAGTAGGATGGTGCGCCACCCCATTAGCATCTAGCTGTTCGCGGATACCTGAACGAGACGTTGCTGCAACGCTGGATTGGTCGAGGAGCAGCTGGTGACCAGGCTCTTCATCACTGGCCCCCAAGAAGCCCGGATCTTACCTCGTGCATTTTTTTTCTATGGGGTTCATAGAGGATCAAGTGTTTCGTCCACCATTGCCGGCTACCATTGACTACCTGAAAACGAGAAAATGGCACTCTCTTCAGGTCACTTACGTGGCTGGAGACCGCTAAAGTGCATTCACTGCATGCATTTCCGGGTTTAAATGCAGAGTAAGCTTTGGAAATTTTTGCCTTTGACATAAGCTGAGGTTAGTGGAATGTAAGTTGTCCCTCGAATATTCTCTTTTCATAAAGCGGCGATGTTAAAACATTCAACAAGATGCCGGTTTGTCAGACGGGAAACGTTTTGTTGGCTCTTCGCTGTAAACTGAGTACTTATGAAAACTTTGATCAACTTGTGTGCACATTGCGTATTCTTCCACCATTTGCTTGGTCCAAATCACTAAATTTATGCTTCGGTAAGGCAAAACTGTGAAATTATTAGAAAAGTGAATATTTTATATGACTGCTAATAACACTCTCATGCATTAAAAAATACATAAAAAAATGANTGCCGGTTTGTCAGACGGGAAACGTTTTGTTGGCTCTTCGCTGTAAACTGAGTACTTATGAAAACTTTGATCAACTGGTGTGCACATTGCGTATTCTTCCACCATTTGCTTGGTCCAAATCACTAAATTTATGCTTCGGTAAGGCAAAACTGTGAAATTATTAGAAAAGTGAATATTTTATATGACTGCTAATAACACTCTCATGCATTAAAAAATACATAAAAAAATTAAATAATTTCAGTATTTACAAATGTTTACTTGAAACATCTAATTCAACATTAAGACATGTGACTACTTTCCTTCTGTCGTGACCAGCTTTACTGGAAGCATGCAAGTCAGTGCATCCGTTGAAATACACGCAGATAGTGGTAGCAAAAATATTCATAGGTTGATTTCAAAAGTGATAATTAGCCTGAAAACCCCGTATCAAAATTTATTCTTGAATAAAACATGCTACGCGCATCTTTATACTGGTATTCCTTTAACTAGTAATACATGCGCATTCGATGACAAATATCTCACCCAAATATATCGCGTGGCCGTACAAAAACCTGCTCTATTATAAAAAATACGTGATTGATGGCGAACTGATTCACTATCCTCAATATTCTTCAATGTTATTGGTGCATGTTTTTGATGATGGCCACTTCCTCTAATACAGTGGACTATTAACAGGCATTTGTTAACACAACTGGTAAGTTCGGTGTGGACAAGGAAATGAAAGGCATAATGAAAGCAAACAGAAACAGGCAATGAATCTGTCTTGTTTCTACTGGCGCATATGCACGTTTCACATCTAGCTTGTTTGAAAGAACGGTTTCACAATATAATTTTTTGAATTGTTGAATTTGTTAAGTGCAGTAAAAATATATTTACAATATTATTTAGACATTACAAACAATTCAAATTTGCCATTAGCAATCAAAAAGTGAACAAGTAATGAATTTACAGAGATGATAGCAGCTATAGAGGATACTAAGGGGAATATGGTATTTGAGGACTATTGTCTATAACCGATAATAGCAGTTATCTTACTAAGCAGTATAATATTAAATAAAATATTAAACATGAAATTGTAATACTCTATTTAAACACTCATGAAATGAGTATTAGAAGTATGTTATCATATACACTACTAAACAGGACTGTAATGAAAATTATGTTAAATATTTTAACATTTTGTTAACAAATTACGAAATCAAATAAAACTATAACTAGTATATTTCAGCCTAATAAAGCTGTTTGTGTACAGAATGTTAACCCTTCCAGGCACAGATGAACATTCAATTGTAGGCGTTGCGATGAAACAATTGTTTATGAAATTTACGAGTATTATTATTATAAATATAGGTATGTGAATTTCTTCAATTTTTTTTAACAACAAATTAGACTTCTCATTTTCTTTACATGCTCGGCCGACAACTGTTATCCAATGGCTGCTGACATGGAGTAAGGATTTTTTTAAAATTCTACTTTACTTCACGTGATACGGCCAAGACCTTTCTTCCTAATAGTTATTGGGTAAAGAGTTGTCCAGGGTGTTACCAAAAAAGTGTGGTTCTATCATGAAAAGAACACTAGAGTATACATTTTCAAGTCTACTCTATCATCGAAAGAATTCACAGATATCTATTTATTTAACACTGGTTTTTGTACAATGATCAATAAAAAGTGTGTTTGTGCTTGAAGTTACTAGCAGAAACTGTTTATGAACCTACGGAAAGAAATAGTCTCAACAACGGACGATGTCTTTCACGTGCGTCGGAGTTCCCTAATTGGTCACCGTATTTTGCCATGTTCAGTGTAGACCAAGAAAGCCACTTATACTGTTGTTACATTCGGCTCTCTTCGTTACGCAATCTTGCGCAACATGAAAGACATATACGCAGACCCAAAAAGAGGGAGGCAAACTGTTTACTAAACCATTAAAAAAAAAACGGAGCTGTAATTTTGAAACTCCAATGTAAAAACACTTTCTGTGCTGCAACACATGATTTGTCGCGGAAAAGTAAAATTTGTTTAGATATGAAACGCTGCAAAGTAGGCTTGCCACATAGATAATTTTTGTTTGATCTATATGTGTAGAATAGTAGATAGTAATAGGGGCTCCGAGAGCAAAGGCTAGGGGCTGCGGTGCCTGCCGTGCCTTCCCCCAACTTGGATTCCACCATACGGTGTCCTTAACTTGATTATTGTAGGTCATCTTTTTTCCGGTCGCCATCTTGTTTCCGTTCACCATTTTGTGTTTAGAATTTTCCACTTCATGCTCTGTCATTCCATCTTGCTACTTCACATTCTGTCATAACATCTTGTTTTTTCATGTTCTATTGTTCCTTCTTGTCTCTCTCATTTCTTCTTTTCTCTTTCCCGCCTATTCTCTCTCACACACCTCTTTTTTTCTCTTGCCTCCCTCTGTCACCTTCTTAGTCCGCCATATTGGATTTCGTATGCTGTAGTTCCCTCACCGCCTGCTAGGTGCGCTGGTGTAAGCCATGTTGTTGTTGTTTGTGACTACCAGAGTGTACATCTGTCGTCAGCAATCTTCAATGACGTCTGCTGTAGTTTCCCCGGTGACCTTCGTTCAACTGCCACCTGCTGGGGGGCTATGGTGTCGTCCATTCATGATAACCTTACTTTGTTGTTACAATATCTCAGAAGATGTCTTTGTGGTGATATCAATTACACTGTAAGAAAAATTTGTGCTCTGAAAAAAAATTTGATCAGTAAATAAGAACTGAGTGCGTATGCATTTGGTGCGCTGTCCCTCTGGAGTAATTTTGTAGGCTTTGTTTACATGAGGCGGAGGAATATCCTGTAAGTAGAACTTTAGCAGGGCTTCAGAAAAGTTTGAGTTAAAATTGAATGGACTTTCCAAGTAATACTTAATAAGTTATGTGTCGGCCAATGTACAGCTTGTATCAAAATATTTCTTATTTGCAACAATTAAAATCCATAAATGAAATTGGGTCTGATGGGATCACTGATCTACGTAGTACACAGCAGAAAACAGTATCCAATAGGAAGGTCCCTCACAATTTGAACTCATCCGTTATTGAGACTAAGTTCCTCAGCCTCCCAAAAAGCTGTTCTCGACATTAGACAGAATAGCGTACTGATCAGTACAGTTTCAAAAATAAAATTTGTTCGTTACAGTGCCTAAAGTAACATTTTTGGTGACTGAAGTGGTTAGTGAAGTTCTGGAGTCTTATTCTGCATCTTTTTACTGCGTGTATATGTACATATATTACTGTATAAATACATTTACAGGGTAACTATCTTTACGATAAATTGTATTCTGTAACTTAAAATGTCTCCATGACGATATTTCGAATGTCTCACAACTGTCTTCATGTAAAGACAGGCCAACAAGGTGTCTTTATGAACAACACTGGAAAGATAATGGCCGATGTATTACGGTTATTTCTAGCAAACCCACTCCTCAAAGAAGAAATTCTTATTATGATGCCTCCAGAAGGAGAAATATTATATTACACAATATCTTCCTATAAGTAAAAAGTGTGTGGAATATATTTAATAGTATACTCAATTTTTTGCTAGAGATACTCTCCAATGCTTCGCGCTAGTATAAATACGATACGACGGACTCAGCAACGGGTTAGTATTGATATCCTGTGATGCTCAAAATTTACTAGGACCGCCCGAAAATTTGTATTATAGCGAGAAGTAAATTTATTTTTACAGTGTGTTATTCGGAAATAATAAAGAAAATACTTATAGTATAGAATAGAAAAATCATTACATTGATGTAATATGAGACACAGGACACCCTCTAACAATGAAAAATAAAACTATAATTCAACACACAGATTATTGATTGATGATCGCAGACCGCAGCATTGCCAGATGTACGGAACATCATGAAGAGATGTGCTACAGAATACTACATAAAGACAATTACGAGTAACTGTCATTGTAGTTGTCGTTAAATAAAGTTGCACTTGCAATATCCTTAAGCATGCTAAAGTTACATAATAGGGACTCAGAAAGTGTTAAATGTCAGAAAGGATAAGAGTTGGCATGACTCACGTCCACTTTGACGCCTTCGACCTTGTAGCTGGTCTTGGGCGGGTCGTACTTGGGCACGTATCGGAAGAACTCCTCGTCGTCCTTGTACCACTTGACGGAGTAGAGGGCGTCGTCGCCGAGTTCGTAGTCGCACACCAGCTCCGCGCTCTCGCCCCTGATCCTGTACGCCGGCACGATGAGGCGCCCCATCTTGAGGCACTGCGCACCTGCAGGACACACGACACTCACAGTCAGCACGTTGTTCAGCTGAGCACGGCGACACAACTGTATGTCCAGCATAGACCCTCCGTGTGAACAACCCTCGCAGCCAGCACTCTGCTCACCTGAGCTTGGCGTCATAACTGTACATCAAACATATTCCCTGCAGCAAACAACCCTCACACTAAATATACTGTTCAGTTGAAGGTGAAGTCACAACTGCATGTCGACATTTTCCGTGCTGGAAACAACCCTCATAGTTGTGAAGTCACAACTGTAGATCCAACCTAGTCACTGCAACAAACAACCTCCACAGTCAATATATTAATCAGTTAAGAAAGATAAAAGAACTCTATGTCAAAAATAGTCCCTGCTGCAAACAACCCTGGCACTCAACATATTGTTCAGTTGAGTGTGGCATCACAGCAGTATGTACAACGCTGTATCTGCTGCAAACAGCCCTTGCAGTCAACATGCCGTCTAGTTGAGCGTGTCGTCACAGCGGTATGTTCAGCATAGTCACTGCAGCAAACAACCTTCACTGTCAACATACTGTTCAGTTCAGTATGGCGACAGAACTGTTTGTCCAACATAGTCCATGCTGAAAACAACCCTTACAGTCAACAAACAACTCAGTCGAACTTGGCGTCTTAACTGTATATCCATCATAGTCACTGCTTCAAATAACTCTCAGTCAACATACTGTTCATCTGAGCTTGACAACACATCTGTATTACAAAGTATTTAAAACTTTGAGGACTGTACTATTGCTGTGCCCTTCATGACAGAACTCGTACCGATATACTTCCTTTGCTTAGCGAGATTTTACGATGACACATATGAACACTATAATCATAATTAGTAAATTTGCGAGAAAAAAAAAATTAGCCATCAGAATGAATAGGATAGACATGTAACACTCAAGACTCAGTAATTATGACACAGTCAGCTCGCGTGCTCATTGGCTGACGACTAGCCAATAATGGGACTAGTGCGCATTGTAACCACGTACGCTGTAATTTGAATCAGTAGGACGCTGGTAAGTCAGAGATGCGCAAGTCAACTGAACTGGCGCTCCTGTAATGCAGTGTAAAGGCGATTCTGTACTAGCTTGTCGTAACTGTCAGTAAATACGCGCCTTTATGACGAGCTCTTCAGTCTGTGTGCTAGGTAGTACGTGTTTCACTCGGTCTCGTACTACGTGCGCGTTACTGGTCCGCAGTCCTGCAGGACGTTCCAGGAAACAAGTGGCCCAATCACACGCCTAACAATAAAGTACAGTTATATAAAGCGTATATTAAGATGACTTTGCAATAAAATATTTCCTGCGATGTCGTTGTTTGCGCATATACGTGTATCTCGGTAAATAAATGTTCTGAGAATACCACTTTTTGCCATAGAAGATAAAAACCAACCATCTAATTACGTATAGTATTGCTTTTGCCATATTAAGTGTAGTCAAAGAAAAAAAGTCGCGAAGTGAAAGCGTCCGCAGTTTCCGTTAGAGGTAGGAGAAAAGTACAACTATATGTGTGTAGTTAAATCTGTAGGTCTTCACGGCGTGCAATGAAGTCTCGCTGTTACAGGTACAATCCGCGAAGTACACAGCTACGACGGAAACCACGCAAGCCAGTTCAGCGTCTTTTGCGTAGGGGCTATGGGACGCTAGCAGCGCGCGTTAGTGTCGCTCTTATCGCTCCCTCGCTTCTGGGTCCTGAATGCCCGAAAGTGCTTCAGGTACACAGGAGCCTTAACACCGGTCGAACTCGCGAAGTTCCCGGGTCTGTAGTAATTACGCCTCGGGATAACATAATGTAACTCTATCCGAGTGTGAGGGCGCCCTACGTGAAATTGATTCCTCTAAAGTTTTGTCTACGGGACATTAAAAATATATGCCAATTTGTAGTTACTTCCTGATATTATTGCCGAAGGACATCCAAAAATCATTTTAACGAGCATCGTGCGTACCCACGTATCCAAAAATTCTGCTCGATTGTGATTGGCCTCATATGACAGCATTAACGGCGTTATTATGACATTTCGTCGGTCGTGAAAAAAATTTTCCGTTGTTTCAACTTGGTAATAATGCCCTTGCGAAGGCAACGTGTACTCAGTTAGGCCATTGATTGCTTTGCTGGGAGCGTCGATCGCAAATGGCTTCGATGCCAGATTACAACAGGCCGTTAATTTGACCCCCATTTGACTACCTCCCCTCCCACCCGCCGGAAAAATGTCATTCGATACGCGTTATGACCTTTTCAAAAAAAGTCATGATATGATTCCAACACTCCCTACCAGAATAAAAGTATCTGGTTCACATCCGTCGCCGTTTTCATTCAGGTAGCTCACAAACATTAAACTCATATAGCAGAAAGCAGTTTTGCTTTGATTTAATTTTTTTTTTACTGCCACTCTGAATAATTCTTTAAATACGAGTTTTTGCAAACAAATATTGTGAAAATTAACAAATATCCATTTTTCTATGTTAAATTAATAATTTATGACTAAAAGCTATATAACAATAGGACATCGCAATTAAAGTCCATAACTAAAATAAAATCTACACTTCATTCTTTTCACAGTATTACAATATGACGGTGTTATAATAACTATAGCTATAAAATATTTAACGTGGTCACTTTGGCGTCATACACTTGTGAAGCGATCGAACCTGCAATGCCTCTAAGACAAACCATCACAGACAGAGAATCCGAGCAGCAAGTCTTTATCCAATAATTTAAATGTGAAATAATATTTCGGCTTGGTTATGAGTGGTGCAGAATGAAAAAAAAAATAATTTTTTTAAATGTATTAAGATGGAGGTGGTTTGAGAATTGGAGTAGCTGATACAGTTGAGTGGTCATTTATTATGCATTTAATTAACTAAGTGTCTTAACTATTAAATCTGCAAACAATTTCACCTAAATTATTTTAGCAGTGCATATCACTGTGATTGGTGGTTATCATTACAACCTCTCAGTTTCGCATGTAGTGTTTGTATATATATATATATATTTGAAACAGATGCACACACAAAACTAAACATTAGCTTTATAAAACATCCTCTAACTGAAAATCAGTTTTCAAGTATCATAAATCTTTTGCTAATGAAATATATATTACAATAATAATATAAGTTATTATAATAGAAATTGTTACATAATTATGAATCCAATTAAAATATTTCGTATTCTCAATACTATCCCATGTGATAATCATACTATGCTTATTAACGGTTTTCATTTCATGCATTCACCAGAGATGAAAAATTCGAGGGAAAAAAACCTGTATTTNTTCTCAATACTATCCCATGTGATAATCATACTATGCTTATTAACGGTTTTCATTTCATGCATTCACCAGAGATGAATAATTCGAGGGAAAAAAACCTGTATGTTCATTACATTTGGATTACGCCCGGTGGCATTCTGTATTGGAAATGTGCGTTCGTTGTAAATGTGCTTGTTTATTTTGTGTATTCGAATGGGAGTAGAAAACTGGGTAAATAATAACACGGCGCAAATGGAATTACACGAAAAAGTAATAACGTTAAATGTACTGGAATCTGAAGTTTGAGTTTATCGCTTTAACAACGTAGTAAAATTAGATTAATAAATCACTTTTAAAAAAACTGGTTAACATTGTAGTTGTGTTGACTTTGACATTTTTATTTTAAAAACTAAAATTGATTTTGCATGTCCTGTCGATAAACACGTGTGTGACTGTAAAAACAACTATTTATTTAAAATGCATAGTTTTACGGTGAGGTGTTCAAATTGCACTGAGAATAATTTTTACCTCGTGCATTCTCTCTACTATTTAAATAGAATAAATGTTAAAGAGTTTTTTTCCTATTGTTTGAATCGCAAATGTCAGAAATGTGGCAGAACGTCGTTTTCTAATCAATACCTGGAAATGAACTTGACAAACGGTGGCCCGAATAACAGTGGATCATTCGTATCACGCGGGGCCACGGTGGCTGAGCGGTTAGACTGCTCACCTCCTACCAAGGCGAACTGTCAGTTCACTCCAGATTTTTGCAAGTGGGAATCCTGCCGGGCGATGCCGCTAGTAGGCGGGTTTTCTCGGGGATCTCCCGTTTCCCCCACCCTTTCATTTCGGCGCTGCTCCATTCTAACCTCACTTCTTCCTCAGATGCTCTCAAGAAGTTAAGAGCCGTCCAAATTTCTTCTCTCATTTGTATCACGCAATGGTCAATTATACACTAGGTGTATTACAAGTTTCACACAACCAGTAATAGACAGACAGCGGTTAATGTGTAAAATTTAACTAACGAATGAGCAAAATCAGGGCAACTCCATGGCATTTGCCCCATTGAAATCGACGTCAGCTTATTGAATATAATGGCAGGTGAATTTCGGTGATTTGCAAGATTGCTGTAGGCCTTAATTAATTCAACCCACATACGCAGCGTTGTAAAATAACCGATAACTGTGAACAGCAATGACAATGAAATCACTGTTAGCAAATCATAACGTGTAAATAATTTATCTTCGTAACAAATATTTTAAATTATGCACAGAAATATAGATAGGAGAAATTCGCATGTAATAGAGAATAATATATTATGGTAATTTTATGCTGTAGAAGTATTATGTCCGTTTTAATTTTTCATATTTTTATATAACATAAGTCGGTAATACCAGGTGTTTTCTAAAGACACCAGATAAACTCCGAAAAAAAAAACATAAAATACATTAATAATTTTTTCCTCATGTAATTAAGTAGAAGGAATTCGCATTTTCTTCGGATAATAAGTTAAGGTATTTTTAAGCTTTGGAAGTGCGTCATTATAAATATTTTAATAACAATCAAGGTAAATATACCGGAAGTTTTTGACAACATCGAAATACTTCGGCAAGTTATTTGTTATAAAAATAAGATGGAAATTCATGTAACACTTTTTCTTTTAAATAATTAATATGGCAATTATGATCCTTTGAATATCAAATTTCAAAATACCTTCCGTTCAGAATAATGGTAACCACATGCGATTAAGTAACAAATCGGAGAATGGCAGTTTTAAATAACGAAAATCTCCCCTCTCTGAAAATGTGGTCGTCAANTGCGATTAAGTAACAAATCGGAGAATGGCAGTTTTAAATAACGAAAATCTCCCCTCTCTGAAAATGTGGTCGTCAATACCACCCCCCCCCCTCATTGTAAAATGTGGGGAGGGAGTAGGGGTTGGTATCTTATTTTTGGATGAAAGTTTGTAACCCTAAGAAGAGCGCAATTTTTAAAACATCTCATGGATCAGCACGTCTAAATAAACAAAAACGTTTGTCTTGACGTAACACTCTCAGATGAACAGTTTTCGAGAAATTTTTGCATATATCTCAAAACAGAAATTGTGTTGCCCGACAGGTAGGCAACTCGCTTAACACAGGAAGTTTTTTNGTTAAATGTACTGGAATCTGAAGTTTGAGTTTATCGCTTTAACAACGTAGTAAAATTAGATTAATAAATCACTTTAAAACAAACTGGTTAACGTTGTAGTTGTGTTGACTTTCACATTTGTAATTTAAAAACTAAAATTTATTTTGCATGTCCTGTCGATTAACATGTTTGTGACTGTAAAAACAACTATTTATTTAAAATGCATAGTTTTACGGCGAGGTGTTCAAATTGCACTGAGAATAATTTTTACCTCGTGCATTCTCTCAACTCTTTAAATAGAGTAAAAGTTAAACAGTTTTTTTTCCCTACTGTTTGCATCGCAAATGTCAGAAATGTGGCAGAACGTCGTTTTCTAATCAATACCTGGAAATGAACTTGACAAACGGTGGCCCGAATAACAGTGGATCATTCGTATCACGCGGGGCCACGGTGGCTGAGCGGTTAGACTGCTCACCTCCTACCAAGGCGAACTGTCAGTTCACTCCAGATTTTTGCAAGTGGGAATCCTGCCGGGCGATGCCGCTAGTAGGCGGGTTTTCTCGGGGATCTCCCGTTTCCCCCACCCTTTCATTTCGGCGCTGCTCCATTCTAACCTCACTTCTTCCTCAGATGCTCTCAAGAAGTTAAGAGCCGTCCAAATTTCTTCTCTCATTTGTATCACGCAATGGTCAATTATACACTAGGTCTATTACAAGTTTCACACAACCATTAATAGACAGACAGCGGTTAAACTGTAAAATTTAACTAACGAATGAGCCAAATCAGGGCAACTCCATGGAATTTGCCCCATTGAAATCGACGTTAGCTTGTCGAATATAACGGCAGGTGAATTTCGGTGATTTGCAAGATTTCTGTAGGCCTTAATTAATTCAACCCACATACGCAGCGTTGTAAAATAACTGATAACTGTGAACAGCAATGACAATGAAATCACTGTTAGCAAATCATAAAGTATAAATAATTTATCTCCGTAACAAATATTTTAAATTATGCACAGAAATATAGATAGGAGAAGTTCGCATTTACTAGAGAATAAATAAATTAAGGTAATTTTATTCTGTAGACGTATTATGTCCGTTTTAATTTTTCATATTTTGATAAAACATAAGTCGATAATACCAGGTGTTTTCTAAAGACACCGGATAAACTCCGAAAAAAAACATAAAATATATTAATCATTTTTCCCTCAAGTAATTTAGTAGAAGGAATTCGCATTTTCTTCGGATAATAAGTTAAGGTATTTTTAAGCTATGGAAGTGCGTCATTATAAATATTTTAATAACAATCAAGGTAAATATACCGGAAGTTTTTGACAGCATCGAAATACTTCGGCAAGTTATTTGTTATAAAAAGAAGATGGAAATTCATGTAACACTTTTTCTTTTAAATAATTAATATGGCAATTATGATCCTTTGAATATCAAATTTGAAAATACCTTCCGTTCAGAATAATGGTAACCACTTGCGATTAAGTAACAAATCGGAGAATGGCAGTTTTAAATAACGAAAATCTCCCCTCTCTGAAAATGTGGTCGTCAATACCACCCCCCCCCCTCATTGTAAAATGTGGGGAGGGAGTAGGGGTTGGTATCTTATTTTTGGATGAAAGTTTGTAACCCTAAGAAGAGCGCAATTTTTAAAACATCTCATGGATCAGCACGTCTAAATAAACAAAAACGTTTGTCTTGACGTAACACTCTCAGATGAACAGTTTTCGAGAAATTTTTGCATATATCTCAAAACAGAAATTGTGTTGCCCGACAGGTAGGCAACTCGCTTAACACAGGAAGTTTTTCAACACAATAATTTGTTGGTGCGTACAGCTCCATTAAAAATCACTCTAGGGAGGGAAGTGTACATATATTTCCGTCCTATATTTTCGTGACGGATAACCTGCCGTAGTGGGTCGGTGTTCTCCAGGAACAGGCCGTTAGTAAACAGCAAGGCGGCAGACGTGAAATCGCGTTGCTNTATATTTTCGTGACGGATAACCTGCCGTAGTGGGTCGGTGTTCTCCAGGAACAGGCCGTTAGTAAACAGCAAGGCGGCAGACGTGAAATCGCGTTGCTTACAATGGGGCATGATATAACGCCATACGCCGTCGACAATAGGCACTCCGCGTTTATTCTCCCGCCTACCGGGCGCTTGAACTGTGTTGCAGTGCGTTTGAAGAGCTCGTTTGTCAGCGAAACTATTAAGCATGCATCGGGTGTGCTAATCTACGAAATGAACACACGCTTCAGACGATGGCTATCGAGTGCTTTCAAGACGCCACGTACTTTAAAAACACCATGTCAGAGTACTGTAAAATGCAACAAAAACTGGTTTTTTTTTCAAATTGCTGTATCTTAAAAAATACGCGTCAGATACGTACATAACAACTCAAGGGCCCTGCATTGAACCTTCCTGCTGACTTACCACCAATAAAATAATAGGGTCACTGATGAAAGTCCCATAGGTACACGCAGTGTGACCAGAACACTGCACGCCAGTTCAAAGCCTTGCGCTTAGCGGCGATGGGGCATTTGATGCCCGTTGGAGGTGTCGCCCTTACCGCTCCCGAGCTCCTCAGTCTCAAACGCGGATAAAAGCTCCAGGTAAACGGGAGTCTTAATTCTAATTCATTATCTGCTCTGTAATTCTTCTGTACGGTTTTTAGCGGTTTTCGTGTGCTCACGGTAGCTGATCATGATCACGATTTTTTCAACTAGTTCCTCTTTAATTTATGTCATTTCCTCTGAAACGTTCATCTTTTGGTTAACTCTCGTGCGCTTATCTGTAACTATTTCCAGTCAGGATTTTGCCAGAACGTCCTTGACATTTTAGTTGAACATTTTAATTGTAAATTATGTTTCCGGGTTTAAATTCAGATGTGTGACGTCTTACGGGACCGAATAGAGCTTTCGTAGCAATAGGTTGGGCATTTGTACTAGAAACCAGAAGATTCATAGCCATTTATATGCGGCCACGGCTGATAAGCGAATAATACTATTGTAGTTCTTAGTCAGAACTAGATATATTTAGCTTTTCTTGTGCGACGACTGTGTCACAATTCTCTGCTAAAACTACGCCTTGAAAAATTACCCAACTTATACCTGGTAAAGAAAGTTTCGCAGTCCTTCGTTAAGCACAGAACTTAAGAAACAGCTACTTATTCCACATGCTACAACGGCACACGCCAGCAAAATGACGTCATTGGCCAGCAACATTTTGGGGCGTCGTTCGCCAACCAGCGTTTGGTAACTTACCAACCGGTTCAGCCAATAAGGAATCTCTTACGCAGCACGGAGTAGCCAGTCAGACGCATGCGTCATGCAGCCAATTAGAGATAGAGTACGCGCACATCAAANCGGATAAAAGCTCCAGGTAAACGGGAGTCTTAATTCTAATTCATTATCTGCTCTGTAATTCTTCTGTACGGTTTTTAGCGGTTTTCGTGTGCTCACGGTAGCTGATCATGATCACGATTTTTTCAACTAGTTCCTCTTTAATTTATGTNTTTTAGCGGTTTTCGTGTGCTCACGGTAGCTGATCATGATCACGATTTTTTCAACTAGTTCCTCTTTAATTTATGTCATTTCCTCTGAAACGTTCATCTTTTGGTTAACTCTCGTGCGCTTATCTGTAACTATTTCCAGTCAGGATTTTGCCAGAACGTCCTTGACATTTTAGTTGAACATTTTAATTGTAAATTATGTTTCCGGGTTTAAATTCAGATGTGTGACGTCTTACGGGACCGAATAGAGCTTTCGTAGCAATAGGTTGGGCATTTGTACTAGAAACCAGAAGATTTNTGTGTGACGTCTTACGGGACCGAATAGAGCTTTCGTAGCAATAGGTTGGGCATTTGTACTAGAAACCAGAAGATTTATAGCCATTTATATGCGGCCACGGCTGATAAGCGAATAATACTATTGTAGTTCGTAGTCAGAACTAGATATATTTAGCTTTTCTTGTGCGACGACTGTGTCAAAATTCTCTGCTAAAACTACGCCTTGAAAAATTACCCAACTTATACCTGGTAAAAAAAGTTTCGCAGTCCTTCGTTAAGCACAGAATTCTTAAGAAACAGCTACTTATTCCACATGCTACAACGGCACACGCCAGCAAAATTGCGCCATTGGCCAGCAACATTTTGGGACGTCGTTCGCCAACCAGCGTTCGGTAACTTACCAACCGGTTCAGCCAATAAGGAATATCTTACGCAGCACGGAGTAGCCAGTCAGACGCATGCGTCATGCAGCCAATTAGAGATAGAGTACGCGCACATCAAANTCTTACGCAGCACGGAGTAGCCAGTCAGACGCATGCGTCATGCAGCCAATTAGAGATAGAGTACGCGCACATCAAAAGAGTGAGTGAGTAAAGAGATTTGGGGGGGGGCTCTTAACAGCAAGTTCTTGAGAGCCGATGAGGGTGATTGAGGTGAGTATGGAGCAGTGCCGGAACGAAGGGGCGGGGGGAACGGAATATTCCCGAGAAAACCCGCCGACCAGGGCATCGTCCGGCACGATTCCCACATCCAAAGATTCCGAGAGTGACCCGGCCGAGGATTGAACCCGGTCCGCCTTGGTGGGAGGCGAGTATGCTAACCGCTCAGCCACCGCAGCCCCCTCACATAAAAAAAAACTCCACGTGCTATCACTTCTGTATACCTATCTATTCTGAAATTTCACGCGCCACCTTTTGCTTGGGAAATCGAGCAAGTGAAGTGAGAGCGTTGCCTTCGGGCTATAAAAGGCGAGCGTTAAAAACGCGGTGGTCTATACGCATCGGGCTATATGCTGGAACGTAACCCACGTGTTCAAATGCTGCGAACTAAACGAACGTTTCNGGTGGTCTATACGCATCGGGCTATATGCTGGAACGTAACCCACGTGTTCAAATGCTGCGAACTAAACGAACGTTTCACAAGCGCAGGTGTCTAGAATAGGCGAGCTGCCCACCCACTAAAATGTTTTCAAGTCATTTTTTCCCATGGTGTGTGGGGAAGCTTCTCTCAATCGCTCATAATGTTTGACGTAAAGAAATTGATCTGTGTAATTGCAAAACAGCTGATTAAAACTATGTTCTGACATAAGGTACTATGGAAATAAATGCCTGCTAGTATTTCCGATCATCGTCGAATTTTGAAAAGTAGTAAGCATAGGAGATAAGATGGTAGCATCCACCAACGNGGTGGTCTATACGCATCGGGCTATATGCTGGAACGTAACCCACGTGTTCAAATGCTGCGAACTAAACGAACGTTTTACAAGCGCAGGTGTCTAGAATAGGCGAGCTGCCCACCCACTAAAATGTTTTCAAGTCATTTTTTCCCATGGTGTGTGAGCAAGCTTCTCTCAATCGCTCATAATGTTTGACGTAAAGAAATTTATCTGTGTAATTGCAAAACAGCTGATTAAAACTATGTTCTGACATAAGGTACTATGGAAATAAATGGCTGCTAGTATTTCCGATCATCGTCGAATTTTGAAAAGTAGTAAGCATAGGAGATAAGATGGTAGCATCCACCAACGACGATGCTTATCTTTTCCCGAAGTTCATTAAACAAAGTACAGAAAAGTCAAAATATATCGGTGAGGTCCATATCACTACTACCTTTCTACCCCATAAAAATAGGCTGTTCATGGTAAAAAGAGCATTTTTGAAATCCATTCATAAGATCTAATTGCATGCGCATTGCGTATTCTTCCACCATATGCAAAATTTACATTGTCTTGGGCATGATAACTTTATTCATGCCTCAGTTAAGAAAAACTGTAAAATTATTAAAAAAGTAAATATGTAACAAATTCGATATTTTGANATTATTAAAAAAGTAAATATGTAACAAATTCGATATTTTGAAACTTATGAGCATTACAATAATAAAAATTAATAAATTAGAAAATAAAATAAATAAATTAGCATTCAAAAATTTTAACCTACCACTACGTTAACACATGTAACTACTTTTTGTTTCTGTCGTTACCAACAATACTGGGCGCATACCAGACAGTGTACCCATTTAAATGCACGTAGGGAAGGGCAGTGACATTTTTCAAAGGTTGATTTCAAAATTGCTCGAATAACCGTGAACGGCCTGTACTTCGAAATGTGTTCTGAGCTTAGCGTTCAAACCGCAATTTCTTGTCCGCTCGTCTATTTTAATGCCTCAACGGGAAACCCGCTGCATGTCGCTCGTCTATTATAACACCTATAAGCAGAACCGCGGCGTGGGAGGCAAAGTGGCAGCAATTCGTATCCGCGCGGAAGAACGGAATATCCCAGCGGACGGTAGCACAACTGAATGAGTAAGTATCCAGAGGCCAAATGGAGTGGCAAATGGAAGCGTACCCGTTATTTAATTATCTGCGCAAGGTTCTGGGAAGGGATCTTACATATGAGTGGCTACTGCGTGGAGTGGAGTGAAGAAGTTATGAATGGCTCTTACAACGTGGTCTTGAGAGCCAATGAGTGCCTAGTGACGTGAGTATGGAGCAGCGCCGGAATACAATGGCGAGGGAAACGGGAGATCACCGAGAAAACCCGCCGACGTAATCCGGCACGCATTCCATGTGCGAAAATCTGGGAGTGGCCGGGAATCGAACCCAGTTCGCCTTGGTAAGAGGCGAGCAGGCTAACCGCCCAGCCACCGCAGACCCCTGAAACATATTATGTACCACAAATGTTTTAATATAAGTAATGAAACCTCAAAAAACATACAAAATCGTTGTAAATTGGAAATTGCGTACTCTCCGCGTAGCTTAATTACTTCCATAATGCTTAGCAGGTCAGTTCCGTGGTTTCTGCGTAACATGGTCAATGGCAAACCACCGCGGTATCATCCTGCCTCGTTGCCTTGGCTGCAACGCGGACTCCATTACCGCGCTATGTCCTTTGTTCCGAGAAGCCGTCGGGTTTAGNATGTCCTTTGTTCCGAGAAGCCGTCGGGTTTAGGCCTCCACACACACATGCTTCATAGAAACGTCGTATACATGCGGGGGCGACATCGCTACTAGTTTGTCCGCCATCTTGTCAACCCGAGTCCGCGAGTTCCTAGGGCATAGAAGAACATTTAGAACACCGGAGCTAGACCCCTCGGAAGGGTGCCAATTCGTAACCCAACGAAAGCAGAATAGCTAGCAGATAATGTTAAAATTCTGCCAAGGAAATGGACNGAAGGGTGCCAATTCGTAACCCAACGAAAGCAGAATAGCTAGCAGATAATGTTAAAATTCTGCCAAGGAAATGGACTTCGTATAGAGCTGGTTTGCTAACTTTCACTGGTCCCACACCATCACCACATCAGCATTATATTTCAGCGATCACAACCGCAGAGAAATATATAAAACATTTTTGTCGAAAAGGAAATATAATTGAGTCTATATGTAGATATTCACGGAAAAAATCAATGAGTTTACATAATTTGCCCTACACAATTATTAAATTTTACACCTTTACTAACAGTACTCTAGAAACTACACTGAAGAGCCAAAAAAATCGGTTTACCTGCCTTATATCNAATTTTACACCTTTACTAACAGTACTCTAGAAACTACACTGAAGAGCCAAAAAAATCGGTTTACCTGCCTTATATCGTGTAGGGCCCCCCCACCCCCGAGCACGCAGGAGTGCCACAAGATGATTTGACATGGACTCGACTAATGTCTGAAGGTATGCAGGAGGTATTTCACACCATTAATCCTGCAGGGCAGTCCACAAATCCAATCTGCGGTATTTGAGAAAGGGTTGCACGTCTGTCACGTTTAATGATTCTCGTCATTCGTCGTTTGTCACGTTCTTTCACCATCTTTTTCTGGCCGCAGCGATGTCGAAGATGTGATGTTTTACCGTATTCCCGATATTCACGGTACACTCGTGAAATGGTCGTAAGTGAACCTCCAAAGATTATTGCTACCTCGGAGATGCTGTGTCCCATCTCTCGTGCACCGACTATAACACCACGTTCAAACTCACTTAAATCTTGATAACCTGCCATTGTAGAAGCAGTAACAAATCTAGGCGCCGACCACATTGCGTTACTCTGATTGGTTCCATATCTCTGTTATTTGCATAAGCACGCCTATATCAGTATTTTTGGCTCTTCAGTGTAGTTACCAAGAATAAGTTTGTAATACTTCAAGAAAAATAGACATTATTTTAAAATGTTGCTGCGTATTAAACAAACTGGAAATGTAAAATAATGTTTATTTGTTTGTTTCGTATGATAATAAATTTTTTGTAAAGAGAGATTATTTTATTTGTAATGTTACAAAATATTTTACTTCTATTTCTCAAACGATAGTTTGTAAAATTAAAAAAAAACTGAATCCCTGTTGAAAGTTGATTGAATTACTTATTATAATGTTATTTATAACGTACAGAAATTTTTTTTTTGTACTTTTAAAAGCAAAATCTTTGGAAACCCAGTTGCCAAGAAAATAATTTGTAGTACTACAAACAGTTTTCTTGTAAAATCTGCCAAACATATATTTCTAATATTACACATGATATGCTTGTTTACAACTAATATTATTGAGAAGTGGATATGAAATATTTTTTTCACTTCTAGACACAGGTGTGATGAATTAATAAAAGAGGATGAGGGAAACATTATTTCAAAATATAATTAAATAAGAAAAAAGTTACACCTTATCAGAACGGTAAATAGAGCCCAAATCCCTTGCATTGTTATTCCACACTCTTAACCACAACACCAACTTTACTTGCGAACATTAAAACTGAATTTGTACTAAATAGAGCAGTAAATACCTATAAAATAATTGTCAAGTTACTTAATTAAGTATAACTCATTTAGTTCATTTTAAGTGTTCTGTGTAGAAATGAAACATTAAAATTAACAGTTAAAGAGTAATAGCATCACGTGTTTTTTTAGTTGTCGCTTTATTACGATCATTTGGGTTGTTTTAAGTGTTTTACGTTATGCACTCTTTCAATACATTTATTTATGCACGCAACTGCACTTTACATCATTCCTAGTTTTGCACAAACAGCTTTATACGGTTTTAAATTGTTGAGTGCCCACCACTGTGCTTAAGCTCGTGGTTAAGGGCAGTAATAAAAACATTTCTTTAGGTCTATTACAAAGATGGCTCTTGTAGTTTTACAAATNAAGCTCGTGGTTAAGGGCAGTAATAAAAACATTTCTTTAGGTCTATTACAAAGATGGCTCTTGTAGTTTTACAAATAAGCAATTTTACAAGAGAAATGTGTGTGCTGTTACAAACATTTGTAAAATTACTAACAATTTATCAGTAAATATTACAAATACTTTTTACAGTGTACAAATGAAAACTGTTATTCATGCAGAAGAGGTAAAATGCTTTATACAAATAGAAAAAAAATTTCATTTTAAATAAAAAATGTAAACACTGACATCAAAATATATCAGCGAGTACAAACTTAAATTATAACTATACACCTGAAAATGCCTTCAAGGCTAACACAATAAGCACTTCAAACACGAGACCGTAATTCATCAGAGACCATGACACGATCAAATGAGACTCGACTGTTAAAACATTAAAGCCGGTTAAACATAGAAATAGAAAATACTTTCGTCACTGAAAAGGTAGAGTTGAAGGAAGATGTCCCTTACGTAGTAGCGAGCCACGCCTCTAGAAATAAACTGTTTAAAATATAGCAAGTGAAGCTTGTAAAAACTTAAAAACGACATGANAAAAACTAAAAACGACATGAGTTAGACATTTAAGTACCTGACAACGTTTTAAAAGGATTGGGATCGATCGAAGGATTGAGGTTGACAGAAGGGTTGAGATTGATTGAAGGATTGACATGGATTGCTCTCTGTGGATTGCTGATTGTGGTGCTGATTGTGATGTATGTGGTGCTGATTGTGGTGCATGTGGCGCGTGTGACGCTTATTTTGGTGCCGATTTCGGTGCTGATTGATCGAAAGATTGTGGGATGATCAAAATATAGATAAAAACAAGTCATTAACAATTTTTTTAATTTTTTACATATTTAGTGGAATTTTTTATATTTTATTTAATTTTTTAGAATTTATTTTTGGGTACGAGGTTAACCTAGGTTATGGGCACGGAGTCAAGGTCACAGATGTGTGGGCAAGGTGAAGATCATCCAGATCTTGCATGTTGTCCGGAGTTATCAGTGCCACCTATATAATGAAAATGTAAACAAATGACAAACGAAACTACCAATATGGTAAGTAGAGTGCATTTGACAGAATGAGCATAGATGACGGGTTGGAGGTCTGCCGAATAATTAACCAAACTAGAAACATTGGAAAGGGGGGGAATTTTTATACAATATGATTGACTGGAGGGGAGTCAGTCGTCTGCTGGACATGGTGGTGTAGGGTGCCTCTGAAAATGTAAGTTTTTTAAAATAATAAAAAAATAATAATTTATTACGATATTTTTTATTATTCTTTTTATAAATTTTTAGGATTTTTGAGGAATGTTTGTTTTATGGTCAAATGCCACCGGGTTATGGCCATAGGTCAAAGTCTCCTGGATCCAAGATGGCGGTAGTAGCCAGGAACGTAATATAATTGCTTTATTTTATGCATTTATTCCATTTCTACAATTATTTCGAGTTTTCGTTTTCAGGGTCATCCAAGATCATGGTTATAAGGCCAAGGTCATGGGTCAAGGTCACCTGGGCCTGACATGGAGGTTGGGTGACGTCATAAAATGGTGGCTAGTAGGTTCCAGTTCTTCGTCCCCTCTAAGCCTAACCCTTAACATTTTAAATTACAATTTTAAAAATACATTTAGAAAATTTTTTTTTCGATATTTGGGAATGTTTTGGAATTTCTTGAGATTGTATTGGAAATATTTGGGTTTAAGGTCGAAAGTCACTGGGGTCAAGGTCAAAGGTCATGGTCATGATCACCGATATCTAACATTGCGGACAAGATGGCTGACATAACCAATATGGTTGATGATCAGGTCTGACTCCTGACCTTGAACCCTGTGTATCGATTTGGCATTCCCAATGCCAATAAAACCTATATGGCCGCCACTGCTTTGCCCTGGAAAATGATTCCCCCAAATCCTTCCGATGGATCAAAAAGTGCCTTTCGGGGAATCGCTTTTGCAACGAGGGATAAAAGGGGGGGGGATCAGTACTTTTTGATGGAAAAAAGGGAAATTTTGAGGGGAAAACGGAAATTTAAAGGAAAAAAATGGGCACGGGGGGACCGGAATGACCGCGCATAAACATCTCCGAGCTCCGCCGCCAGACGCCATTGTGCGAAAACGAAAATAATCATTCTACTTGCGGACATCACGCTTTTCTATCGCCATTTTAAATTTGAGCTTGCCAATCGGGGAAAGCAGCTTTCGACAAACTCATTGGCTCCTGAGTACTGCTGAACGTTTTCTCACGACAATCGAAAAGTATTCTTTAATTTAGAATACCAAACACCGGAAATATTGCCATAATCGTAATCTCTCGATCAGGAGCTACCTTTCGAGAAAAATAGAATATAGAAGTAGGTGGCCGCCTCTGGTCGATTCCTGTCACCGTCTTCTTTCGTTTTGTGTCCTCACCAACGAGGTCGTATACAGTAGGTATACATCTGGAGAGGCCCTTCTGCTGTGCTTTATATACTACTGGCTGAAGCCAGGTGGCGTAGCTTATTCTCCGACTCTGTACTGGAAGAAGAGCCGGCGAGAGGAAAATGACACTTGAAGTGGGTGAATAAACTCTAAGCTTATCATGCCGTTTAAACGAAACCGCTCATTAAGTATGGAATGTCTCTACAGAGTTCATGTTACAGCGAATACT
The DNA here is from genome assembly GCA_002778355.1 of Clitarchus hookeri. NCBI lineage: Eukaryota > Metazoa > Arthropoda > Insecta > Phasmatodea > Phasmatidae > Clitarchus > Clitarchus hookeri. The sequence continues at coordinate 141,598 of NQII01005601.1, forward strand.
GCAGCCGCACCATTGCTGTAGTGGAGTTGAGAGATTTGGGCGGCTCTTAACAACGAGGGCTTGAGAGCCGATGAGGGTGGAATTGTGGTGAGAATGGAGCAGCATTGTAATGCAATGGTGAGGGTAACGGGAAATCCCAAAAAAAAACAGCCGGCCAGAAGCATCGTCTGGCACGATTCCCACTTGCGAAAATCCGGGAGTTGCCCAGCCGAGGATTGAACCCGGCTCGCCTTGATGTGAGGCTGGCAGTCTAACCACGCATCCACCGCGACCCCACCATTTTTGTACGCACTGCACGAAATCACAATACTTGCGGAGACCTTTGCGAAAGCTCACGCCCTATTGGCTACTGAGCTCTCCTCTATTCCTCTTTCAACCTTGTTCTCCCCCGAACTGGCTTTGGCCGCACCCCGACTAAGGCTTCTCCAGATGTTTACTCTATACAACCTCTTTGGCCCTCACTACACTTAACCCCCTCCCCCCTTTCGACATGCTGCTATCCTCATTTCCTATTTTGCCCAGTCGTTTCTGGCAAGGGACGGGGGAAGTCACGGCCACGAGTTAATAATAGTTTAGCACAGTCGCACATTCGTCAGCCTGAAATACTTATTTTTTGTTTCTTAGTAGACACCTGCGTTTGCTGTCGTTTCGTATCTGTTTCCCCTGTTTATTTAATTGCTTTTAAAAATAAACGCTGCGTGGCTACTGCTCTTCCTACGGGAATTGTAACAAGAAATGTAAATATTTTTTGTAAAATTGAAATTATTTTGTAATGTAATAAAACTAAAATTGCTGAAATATTATTGTGGATTTTTTTTGTTCTCATAAACGTTGTACGTTGCCGCGCTTAAACAAAATAATTTATCCATTCTCGTCAAATATTTGCTTTGTAAAATGATTGTACCTCATCATTGGCTTCGGGGCCGCGGTCATGTAGTGGTTACGCTATCGCCTCCCACCAAGGTAAACTGGGTTCGATTCCCGGCTCCGTCTCCCCGGATTTTCNTCATGTAGTGGTTACGCTATCGCCTCCCACCAAGGTAAACTGGGTTCGATTCCCGGCTCCGTCTCCCCGGATTTTCACACGTGGGAATCGTGCAGGACGATGCCACTACTCGGCAGGTTTTCTAGGGCATCTCCCATGTTCCCCACCCTTGCATTCCAGCGCTGCTCCATGCTCACCTCGCTTCGCCTTCATTGGCTCTCAAGACATCGATTTTAAGAGCTGCCCAAATCTCTCCATCCTCCACTCCTCTCCACCACGTCAGAGCATGTTGTCCATCGAAGAAGCAGCGAGGGTAGATGGCGTTGAAACAGTTGGTGACCTCGACGAAAACCATATTCCTCAGTTTAGTATTTGATATATAAATTAACGTTTTAGCTTCACGCATGGTGTCAAATAAATGCCAAAACATAGTGAGAGCGTATTTATTTTAGATAATACGTGTATTTTACGTGATTATATAGATAAATGTTTTAAAGGTGGCAAANTAGTGAGAGCGTATTTATTTTAGATAATACGTGTATTTTACGTGATTATATAGATAAATGTTTTAAAGGTGGCAACCACTTTGTTCCGCCTGCGATGATTTACCTAAATATGTATTGCAATTTTTACTTGCAAGTTGTAGTGAATTTATTAAAAATATATTTAACAGCCGTCACGCAATTAAAAATAAATAATTTTATTTATGGAACGGGTCAGATTGAAGATCATATTTTAATCTGAAAATATTTAACACTTCAATTAAGAATATATTATTTTTTATTTTAATAGATAGAAATAATAAAACAACAGTTATCTGTTGAATTTATATAACATCTTCAATCNTATTTTAATAGATAGAAATAATAAAACAACAGTTATCTGTTGAATTTATATAACATCTTCAAACTTGTTAAATTTTTTAACTTTTGAAATATAACCTGCTGGCCATAAAAAATTGTTGCACCAAGAAAGTCGTGAGCTGTCACAGCCAGATTTATTGGCTACAGTACCCATCATACATAGATGACACGATTACTCTTGCAGCTCAGCATGACGTACAGAATAAGGGGAAATCAGTATTGTGTGACCCCACCGCGGGATGCAATAACCGCTGCTACACGAATAGGCATTGAGAAGAAGAGATTTTGGATGTATGTGTGGGATATTTCCGCATATGCTGCTTCGATTTGCGCCCTAAGTTCATCTGTTGTGGCCGCGGGTGTCCTTGGAAAGGAAGTCGTCATCTGACTACGGGCCACGTGTTTTCGTTGGGCGATAGTTCCAGTGAACGTGCAGGCCAAGGAAGCTGTGTGACCTCTTGGTCATCCAGGAACTGTTACACGTTGTGTGTCACATGCTGTCGCACTTTGTCCTGTTGGTACAGCGCTTCAGGTTGGACCTGAATATAGGGGAAGACAACAGTCTCCAACACCACCGAGATGTAACGCTTACTGGTAAGCGTACCAGCGATGAGAATCAGGCACGATCAGGACTGGAATCCGACGGCACCCCAAGCCATAGATCCAGGTGTTGGGGCAATATGACGTTGCACAACGCAGGAACTCGACCAGGTAAGCTACGGTCTGCCTGACACGTATGAGACCATCGCAGGGCTTCAAGCAGAAGTGGGATTCACCGGAGCAGACGATGGCATCGTTCTCCCAGGTCCGACGTTTCAGGCGCCTGTGGTGAGCAGTCAGTGGCAGCTGCAGCAATGGGCGCCTGGACACGATGCCCTGATGCTGCAGACCGCGACGAACCGTGCGAGCGGACACATACTTATGTTCCACATGCCTGAACTCCTGGGCGAGGGTGTTTTAAGTTGCTATACGGTCTGTAACTGCCATGCGCACCAGATGTCGATACTCGCGCTTGTTGGTGGGATAGGGACGTGGGCTTCCTACGTGTCGCTCAGCCCGTCACTTCCCGATTGATCACACATCCGCTTCACTGCGATTGCATTTATTCCAACGTGAGAACCAGTTTAGTGGTAGGATAATCCTTGATCCCGATAGGCCACGATTTTCCTGTGGTCAGCGGCGGAAACCTATTCGTATGGTTGTAGCTTTCTTTGACGTGATATGCTCATTCCGTCGGTGCACATGAACACCAGGGATACACAATAGCAGTACCTCTCAGTGGGTCCCCAACCACCACTTATATACCGCTTATATGTGTCACCATTGGCGCAGATGTTGCATCACTCGACTAAAAAACTAATCACGTCATTTTCTTACTCTGCTCAATGAACTCGCCCAATGCGGGTTCCGTCAGTTGCGTTCTTCTTGGTGTTCCAGTTTTGATTGCCAGCATTGAAGATAACACCAACTACAGAAAACATGTCTGTCCAATCAGACGCCTTTATGAATGATAGCAACGCCAAATCTTACATCACTGCTAGACAAATTTGGTAGGAATCTAGCCGGAGAATGGCCACCGCGGTGACTGAGCGGTTAGCCTGCTTGCCTCCCACAAAGGAGAACCGGGTTCAATTCCCAGNCTGCTTGCCTCCCACCAAGGAGAACCGTGTTCAATTCCCGGCCGTTTCACTTCCGAATCTTCGCATGTGGGAATCGTGTCGGACGATGCCGCTGGTCGGTGGGTTTTCTCGGGGTTCTCCTGTTTCCATCGCCCTTTCATTCCGGCGCTGCTCCATACTCACTTCAATCACGCTCATCGGCTCTCAAGACCTCGATATTAAGAGCCGCCTAAATCTCTTCACTCACTCACTCTAGCCGGATACCTCTTTCTTGTTGCTGAGCATGCCTCGTGTCATAGGCCGGTCTCTTGCAATATCAATGACCTGAAATGCGAACAAAATATTCTCCCAGTATATCCACTGTACAGATACTTACATTTACTTTAGTGATTCTCTCAGCGTCCTCTCAGAAGAGGCTCTGTATTTGAGGTGGCCATATAAATACAAGGCTATCTACACTGCATAGGACTCCGTAGGAGGATAAAGTAACAAGGTGGACTTGAATACATGACGGCAAGCTGTATTTAAAATTTCAGTCGCTTGGCGGATATTCATTTCCCATTAACATTTTTGTGTGGAGTTTGTACAAGGTTCGCAGCGTTGGAAAATTTTTATGTCTGAATGTAAATTCACATTTCTCTGTTTGTCCCGCAAGTTTACACAGGGATAGCAGTGATGAAACGTTTCATGCGTGAGAGTAAATTAGAATTTCTCAGTCCGTCTTGCAAAGTAAACAATAATGAACGGAAGAAAGTAACTTAGCGTTAATAATGTGGCTCTCGTATTTTATACTAAAAATATAGCGAGGAAGCGCGTTAGAGTATACGTTATGACAAAACCAACAACGCATGCACAAATACAAATTTCACTTTGAAATTTGAAAATCGATAGTTTTTAATCTCTTACTGATGTCGTTGGTCCAATTTTAATGTAAGTGTGTTTTATTATCCGCATAATAAATGTTAATTTAGATTTTACAGTTATAAAAAGGCTAGTTCATGAAGAATATTTAGGTTTGAAATGTAATATCCGCGTTTTAAAATATTAACAGTTCTGATTATGATACCATTTTCCGCTAACGGTGTTCGATACCTTATTTGTTTAGTGTAGTAAAACTAATACTTTACCTGATGTCCTTTAATACTACTTCAAATAGCAAACAAAAATAAAAAGTTTTTTATACCATAAGAATGTATAAGATACATGCGAGAAACAAAAGTCCTATGCAATAACAACAGAATTAATTAATTCATTTTTGAGCGATAATACCAGTGTATTTGAAGTTTATATTTCAGCTGAAAGAAAGTTTAAAGTTACAGAAACGCTGATACTGTATTTATTTGTTATTTTATAGTGCAAATACCATCGTTTCTATGAATCTATTTATATTTTTACAAACACTTAAATTTTTTCTTAAAATTAAATGTGTTTATAAATTAAATACTATTCTTACCTGTTAACAGTAGGCACCTTTATATTTGCAGCAATAGGACTAAACAACAGCGTGGTTTTCTAGGAATAACAAAATGGCGCATAGAACTGCAATTTCCTACTCCATTTATAATGTAAGATAAAAATATGTGTGTTGCCTATTTGGTGCACTAACTGTGTTGCAGTGTGTAATGTCTCTTAAAAAAAACCATTGCACGCGAAGACATCCCATTTGCACAGGAAAGCGCGTAACAAAACTTCCAACGTATAACGCTTATTGCAAACCTTTTTATTCAGGCTCATCAACATGACCAAAAACTACATTTTCAGACTGTTACAAGTTAAAAAATTTTTGGGTGAATTGCATATCTGCGAAAAAAGTACAGGGCCCAGCACTTAATTTTGTAATAAACATTACACTAATAAAATGTTAAGGTCAGCGCAGTGATAAGTGGTTTTTAATGAAATGACGGAACCTCCTTGAAAAAACATATTTGGTTTTGTTGGGAAGATAAAGTTAAGAGGGTGGCTTTTTCTAGCCGCTGGAGCTAGCTCCTAACGAAGAGCCACTTCTAATACACTTCTAATGACACGGAAAGGTTCATAGACTCTATGGTGCCGAACTCAGGGACCGAAATTACACTCACACTTTGAGCAGTTCATCTTCTTGCTGCACTAACAGAAGAACTTTCAGCACGTTTGGTAATTACGAGCGTCCGTTTAAGCATTCTGGTCAGTTGTGCAGCAGAAATAAATATCAGCTGGCTGCAAACTAAAAAATAATTGCTCCGTCGCCTAAGACCATGCTCGATTCAGCTGTCATATTCGATTATTCACCCAGGAAATGGCCAGCTAAACGTTTAAGTAAATATCTTGCAACACAAGACCGGCGAGTGTGAGAGTGAAATACAAACTCTCAAATCTAAGACTTTAATAAAGATCAATACAATATCCACAACATTTTCAAACAAACCATACGGTAAAAAGTCGCAGATTGCCTGCAGATACGACGGCACTATGCAACATAAAATAGTTCGCAAACACGTAGACAACATATGCGAATATGATTTATTCAGTTTCGGGCACTGCTACAAGCGGTAACCGGCAACGGCATTGATCGCCCTACACTCAAGTGGAATGAAGGGGTTTGAGGGGCTATTCACAGCAAGGTCTTCAGATCCAATGATGGTGAAAAGAGGTGTATATGGAGCAACGCCGGAATTCATAGGAGGGGTAAATGGGAGATATTCGAGAAAACGGGCCTATAAACAGCAGCTTCCGGCACGATTCTCAAGTGCGAAAATCCGGGAGTGACCCCTCCGGGAATCGAACCTGGTTCCGCTTGGAAAGGGAAGGGGGTGGAGAACGCACTAGCCGCTACGCCACCGCGACCCCGTCCTCAGACTGAAGACGACTTTGCCACTGACATTCTGAGTGCTTGGATCATGGTCAACAGAGTTGATATTACAACGCTTAAAGTCCAACAGTAAATATTCTTACGACCGTAAAGCTACATGACAATTCGTGTCCTTGCGCGTAGCAGCGACGCAGCATTTGATGCGCGTAGAAGTGTCGCCCTTACCGCTTCCTTGCTTCTGTGCCTCTAAAGCGTAAAATATCTTGAGTTACACGAGCGCTCTGAACGTTTAAAACTGGCGAATAGTTACCAAGTTCAGTTTTAAGAACGAAGATTCCCGCAGAGACAATTATTGCGTCTAAAACTTGCCCCCCGTGGTATAATGTACAAGCTGCTAGTTTGCTCACGCGTTTGTACGAATTTCACGCAGCTCTCTACTTGGCGTGATGCTGTACCTTCTGCTGGGTCTAATGACAGACTTTCATGCACACCGACGGCAGTCGTGCTCCGAGTTACGAGTAGAGGTAACCGTCATCACAATTTTTTTTGATAGAAGGCACTGTGCGTAGCACGTAACCGTGAACAATTAAGCTCAAGAAGTTCTGCTTTCATTGTATCCTACCGGTTCTAATGGGGAAAACCTATTCCTTGAGACACACATAATCAGCGACTAGGGATTTATACTAACATGGACTGAGAATCGACTACACTTTTCCGTGCTGTTTAAAACCGCGAGTAATTTATGTTTTTTTTAAATTAGAGTCTAGTGGGAAAAATGCAGCTGAGAAAATTCCATGAATTTCTAGCCTGTGTGCATTATTATTTCTTACTTATTTCTGGAAAAGTGGTTTGAAAATGCGTAGTTTGTGTTGGGATGCGGTTACATGAAATATGAATCTAGTTTTCGTGACAGTGGTGGTTTTAAATATTTTCCAACACTACCTTATGGCAAAGGATTTTTTTAAAACTCGGTTTCCATTAAAAAAAAACTTTTTCCCATGACTTTTATAACAGCGCCACAAGCAAGTAATTTCAACTCCAGAATAAAGTAATGAAAAGGTCAAGAATGTCAATCTTTTTTTAACATTATGTTATTTAGTCAGCTCAAAAATAAATGTATTTTATATCCGGCGATTTGGTAGATCGTAGATGAAATAACGGTGAGATAAATTTTTTAATTTGAAAATAGGTCTCGAATGCCAGCATGTGGACTGGAGGTGATGCAGGGCTTATTTATTTGGTAGCCAAACATTTAAAAGACTTCAGATTTGCTTGCAAATGATCTTGGCATATGCCGTATACATACTAGCAGAGTATGTTGACATCTGAATCGTTTCATTCATTCAGCAGATGACAGAGTTAGATGTTCAAACACTCTGCCAGTATTTACTTGGCATAAACCAAGATGATTTGCAAGCAGAACTGAAGTAGTTTAAATGGTTGCCTCCAATGTGAACAATACATCACAATTAAACTATATTCTTCAGTCTACTATTGGTTATAAAGAACTTAAAAATACTCGTGTAAAAATACTGACGGTACCAATATCAAAAGCCATTGTTGAAAGGCCATTTAGTGCTACGAACAAAATGATGATTCTACCGGAAAACAGGCTGGGATATAACTCACTGGGTCACTGTATGAGGATTTCTATTGAAATAGAAGACATTCCAAGTGAAGAGTTCTTACACAGAATTCTGGAGAGTTATCCCATTAAAAGGAAAATGAGAATAATTAATGTCTACTTTGAATGTGTACCAAAACAATCAACAGGGAATTATAATCCAAAGGTATGTGACCTTGTATATTATTTTAAAAGTAAAATGTTCTCTGATATAATATTTTTTTTAATCGGTGAATTTATTTCACCTTATATCGTGCGCCACGATAACATATAATAATTTAAGGTGTCAGAAAAATCTCGGTGAAAATATATCACTTCGGTAAAGTATTGGCTCCCATTGTTTGTAAATTTAATCCATTTGGATTGCCCTTTTGTCCTTTTTTCCCCTTATTTGGCATCCATAAAATTTTAAAATACGGCTGAACTCTATAACTCTATAAGGTTACTGTTTGTCCCTCTTAAGGGCGTCCCTGTTCTTTCGTACATGAAAAAACAAATTCCCCAAAATCTGCGAGTTTTAAGTAAATAATACGAATAAATTTATTTATTGTTTATGTTTATTAAAAACCTTGTGTTAAAAACGAATTACGCTTGCGAGACACGATATTTAATTTTATATTTTGCGGGCACCCAAGATATTTCATTACAAAATATGATAATGTCGCATTTGGCATTATCGAAGGTCTTTGTCGAATAGTATATTACATTTTTGTGTCCACTTTTACTTACTATTTCTAACATTTTCCTTTATCTGGTGTTTTATATCTTACTTCGAAAAAGCAACCCTCTCTTTTGAATTTCTTAGACCAAAAGTAGTGCATATGCTTTTGGCTTCTTTTATCCTATATTCCGAAGGAAAGAAAGACTTATGAGATCTGTTTCCTGGCTGTGTATCTGTGTGTATGTATGTATGTATGCATGCGTGTGTGTGCATCTGTGTGTGTGCGTGCGTGTGCCTGTCTCCCCTTTTCAATTTTTGAATGCGTGAACCGCATTTCACCAAACATGGTACACATATGTTACTTAGTAACAACATCTGACTTGAATAGTTTCCGAGAATTTCGGGCACTTACTTTCAAAATGGCGGCCATTTGAAAATTTGGGGTGATATGTCATATCTCGGAAACCATTCAACCGATATAAACAAAATTTTGTGTGCTGGCGGAGCATCATGCAAGCATTAAATTTTTTAATGTATATTTATGTTGGTCCGCCATTTTTAAAATAGCTTCAAATGAAAAAATTAAGATTTTACGTTATATCTCGAAAACTATTAAACCAATACTCCGCCAATTTGGCAGGTAAGAAATTCTATGATAGGCCAAGCAAACGTAAGTAACTTAAATTGATTAGGAACTTATTTTANACTATTAAACCAATACTCCGCCAATTTGGCAGGTAAGAAATTCTATGATAGGCCAAGCAAACGTAAGTAACTTAAATTGATTAGGAACTTATTTTAAAAATGGTGTTGCTAGAAAATTTAGGTTTATTTGGTATATTTACCATACCATTTGAAACAATTTCGACTAAATTTTGTATACTGAAAGTATCTGTCACAAACATCATATAAACCTACACATAATCTCTTTTGTCAGCCATTTGGAAGATAGCACCATACGAATAAAGGAAATTATGCCATATCTCGATAAAAATTAACCGATTCCTACCAAAATTTAGCAAATAAGTAGTTCCGTTGCAGATGATGTTAAATAATATGTTTTAAGCATGGCAGACTCTTATTAACAAAATGGTGGCCATATAATTATTTTAGTTTAGAATCCTATATCGTCGAAATTATGAAATCAATTTCAACATTTCTTTGTACGGTGGCTGTTGATATTATAACTATCAATTTTATCTACACGCAGCATACATATTCATCCCGCCATTTTGTAAAATAGCGAAATGCAAATAAATACATTTTTATGTCATCACAGGAAACAATTGACTAATTACTATGAGATTTGGAAAACAAAATGGCTAATGATGTGAATTTGCATGTGTTAAGTGCGTCAGACACTTATTTTCAAAATGGCAGAAATTTAGTTGTTTTAGCTTTAAATGCTATATCGTAGACACCATATAATCATTTCGAATTTATAATTATTTTTGGCAGTATATATAACAACTATCAACTGTATCTACACATATCATCTTTAGTCCGCCATTTTACAAGATAGCACCATGCTAAAAATACCGTTTTTATTTAATATCTCGAGAATCATTTGACAGATTCCTACCAAATTTGGCAGACAATTTGCACTATAGCAGGTGGTGAAACCCGGTATGTTTTAAGAAGGTCAAGCATTTATTTACCAAATGGTGGCTATATAAATATTTTAGGTCAGAATGTTTAATTAACGAAACAAATTACAACTTAACTTTGTATGCTGGCATTATCTATTGCAACTATCAAATTTGTGTATATAAAGTTTCATTCCTTTGCCATTTTTTAAAATAGCCCCACCAGCAAAAAATTAAATTTTTATCTCATATCTCGGGAAACAATCAACCCATTGTTAACAAATTGCCGAACATTTTTTACCGTGGCAGGCCATATTAATATATGTATTTTTCTAAGTATGTCAAACATATATTCAGAATGGCGGCTATAAAATCATTTTAGTTTAGTGTGCTATATCAACGAAACAATGTAATATATTTTAGCTTAACTTTGTAGATTGGCAGTATTCAGTCATCGAATGTGCTAGTACATAACTTTTATTACTCTATTTAAGAAGAGCGTCACATGGAAATTATGGAGGTTTTATGCCACGTATCGAGGACCAATCAACCGATTCCCATAAAATGTTACACTGGGACATTTCAACTGATTGGTACCAAATTGTGCATACCATAAATGATACAGACGGCCGTGTTAACTTTCATAATTTAAATGGGCCTGACAACGATTTTCAAAATGGCAGCGTCATAAATAATTGAGGTAAGTGTGCAACATATTTTTAACAATTTAACCAAATTCAACCCAAAATTGTTTGTAAACAGTAGCCTATATATTAGAAGCATCTTATATATAGCCTCTTTTTTTTTNCTCGATAAAAATTAACCGATTCCTACCAAAATTTAGCAAATAAGTAGTTCCGTTGCAGATGATGTTAAATAATATGTTTTAAGCATGGCAGACTCTTATTAACAAAATGGTGGCCATATAATTATTTTAGTTTAGAATCCTATATCGTCGAAATTATGAAATCAATTTCAACATTTCTTTGTACGGTGGCTGTTGATATTATAACTATCAATTTTATCTACACGCAGCATACATATTCATCCCGCCATTTTGTAAAATAGCGAAATGCAAATAAATACATTTTTATGTCATCACAGGAAACAATTGACTAATTACTATGAGATTTGGAAAACAAAATGGCTAATGATGTGAATTTGCATGTGTTAAGTGCGTCAGACACTTATTTTCAAAATGGCAGAAATTTAGTTGTTTTAGCTTTAAATGCTATATCGTAGACACCATATAATCATTTCGAATTTATAATTATTTTTGGCAGTATATATAACAACTATCAACTGTATCTACACATATCATCTTTAGTCCGCCATTTTACAAGATAGCACCATGCTAAAAATACCGTTTTTATTTAATATCTCGAGAATCATTTGACAGATTCCTACCAAATTTGGCAGACAATTTGCACTATAGCAGGTGGTGAAACCCGGTATGTTTTAAGAAGGTCAAGCATTTATTTACCAAATGGTGGCTATATAAATATTTTAGGTCAGAATGTTTAATTAACGAAACAAATTACAACTTAACTTTGTATGCTGGCATTATCTATTGCAACTATCAAATTTGTGTATATAAAGTTTCATTCCTTTGCCATTTTTTAAAATAGCCCCACCAGCAAAAAATTAAATTTTTATCTCATATCTCGGGAAACAATCAACCCATTGTTAACAAATTGCCGAACATTTTTTACCGTGGCAGGCCATATTAATATATGTATTTTTCTAAGTATGTCAAACATATATTCAGAATGGCGGCTATAAAATCATTTTAGTTTAGTGTGCTATATCAACGAAACAATGTAATATATTTTAGCTTAACTTTGTAGATTGGCAGTATTCAGTCATCGAATGTGCTAGTACATAACTTTTATTACTCTATTTNTATTTTAGCTTAACTTTGTAGATTGGCAGTATTCAGTCATCGAATGTGCTAGTACATAACTTTTATTACTCTATTTAAGAAGAGCGTCACATGGAAATTATGGAGGTTTTATGCCACGTATCGAGGACCAATCAACCGATTCCCATAAAATGTTACACTGGGACATTTCAACTGATTGGTACCAAATTGTGCATACCATAAATGATACAGACGGCCGTGTTAACTTTCATAATTTAAATGGGCCTGACAACGATTTTCAAAATGGCAGCGTCATAAATAATTGAGGTAAGTGTGCAACATATTTTTAACAATTTAACCAAATTCAACCCAAAATTGTTTGTAAACAGTAGCCTATATATTAGAAGCATCTTATATATAGCCTCTTTTTTTTTGCCATTTTGTACGATAGCGTCAAACAAGAAAATAAAGTATTTTATTCCTTATCTTAGGAACCAACAACCAAATTCCTCCTAATTCTTCTCACAAGTAGCGCTACGGTAGGCCATGTAAGCTTACATGTTTTAAGTGGGTCAGACACTTATTTTCAAAATGAGGGCGCTCTAAATATTTTAGTTTAGTAAACCTTATCATTCGAAACATTAGACTGATTAAATCCGAATTTGATTCTCCTGATCGGACCTCCTTCATGCAGTGCTGTGCATGCTAGTATATTGTACGAGGTTTCCTCGGTTCAAGTCCCGGATAAGGTACGCGTCAATTT